>JAKTRM010000052.1:0-73393 GCA_030579635.1 Wickerhamiella australiensis | reverse complement strand
CTCTCAGTTCGTCTTCCGCTCCAGTTAACACTGAAGTGACCACTCTCCCTCGCTAAGCTTCACATTAAGGTTAACCATAAAGGTCTCTAGAACCACACTTGGTTACATCCCGTGATTAGGCACTATGGCCGAGCGGTTAAGGCGAGAGATTAGAAATCTCTTGGGATTTTCCCGCGCAGGTTCGAGTCCTGCTGGTGTCGTTACTTTTTTCACATTGAAGTTCCGTGCATTCGCATTAGATTTACGCATGCCCTGGATAGCAGCCCCTAGCTCACCATATACCTCATGTCTTCGTGGACATTGCAAAGTATCCCCTTTCTTTTTGCGTGCAATAGCCCTATATCGAACGAGCCCCTATAAGTGGGTATTCGCCTTTTTCTCGTCCTCCTATAGCCTCATTCTTGTACACACCTTAGGTTTCTTGTACAACCTAAATACCACTCATATACTGCTAGAGTAGGTACACATCCATTATGGACATTTCAAATGGCAAGGATATATTGTACACTATACAAAAGAGCTAGTAGCTTTAACCTTACTACCTTGATCTCCAGTTTATTAGACATAAAAGTGTATCTCACTGTACCTCAATTATGAAGCAATCTATGAACTCTTTGGTAACTTTGAAGCATTATGAGCATTCTAAATCTTTAATATCAGCTGTATCATTTGATACACTTTCCAAATCTTGTCTATAATTCATAATAACAAAAGGCGTGCTCCACCATTTGGCACTCTAAACACTTATACTAAACCCCAGCGCACACGAGCCTGACACATCATGTCTTCAGTATACTCGCTGGCGTATTTGGCGCTAGTCATGGTGCTAATTCTAGCGTACACACGCCATTATCAGACCAAAAAGACTCGGGATTTGCAAAATACTGCCCAGTTCTATGAGTACAACTTCCCTCAAACTATTTATGACTCGATCTCAGGTAGCGAGACCCGCAATGTGAAACTTGAAAAGGCCGCCTTGCTTGCCCTTGGTAGCGAGAGTATTACACGTACGCTCAAAGTTCAAGAGAGCAAGATGCCCGTTGCTTCCTTGAGTCAGAGTGGGTTGATTGGAGATGAGTTATTTAAACGTTTCATGGGCAGCGAGATTCTAATGCGCCAGGAGATCCAGAACTTGGCCGGAGTTGCTGAAAAGATACAACCTGGTACGGCGCAATCGATTTTGGGAGCGTCTCAGGAAGTTGCGCAAAACAACGCGCTGCGCAAGCGGATGGCACAGCTTAGTGTGTTTGAGGATGAATATCGCTCTTTTTGCAAGAATAAGGAAATTGCAAAGTAATTATCAAGGTATTTGCATAGGTAGGATAGCACAATGGACGCACATGTTCCAGCAATAATTCTAAGGGGCACCACCCCCACCCCACACGTACAAGTTTCACGGGCTAACGCCATGTACCTACGCTAACCTAACTAGTTTGTTATCAATAAATAAATTACAATGTGAGGTCTTCTTGCTTGACCTCGGGCTCATCGGGTTCAGTGTTGATAAAGTCGTTGACATCAAAGTCTGCCGGTGTGCTAGGATCTAGGCGTCCCACCGAGTAGTCCTCATTGGGGCCCATATTAGATATCCAATCCTGCACTTGCTGCAGTGAAAGGTCTTGCATCGCGAGCTGATTGGCGAGGGTGTCTATTTCATCTTGATTGTGCGAGATTTGGGCTCCAAGCTCTCCTCCATTAGCAATGCCTTGTGATGGGGTATCTTCCATTGGGACGTTATCGGCCATATTGGGTGTTTGATGATGCTTGGTAGGGTATGGAGCCATTTGACGGTTGAAGGGTACCAGTGCACCATCGTGGTCGCTGGGGGTACCGCTGATGCTTCCACTGTGGCTGCTGGAGGTGTTGATCTTATTCTGCAGATCCTTCATTTCTTGTATCTCTTGAATCCTCTCTCCGTCGGGAGGTGAAGGACTATCTGGTAACTGCGTAATGAAGCGGCGTTTGGCGCCAGGCATGGGCCCTGTGACTCCATCGAGAATCTTGCCACCGTTTTGGCCGTAAACAGATGCCAAAAAATGGAGGATTTTATCGAGCATTTGGGAGTGCTGCTCGTATTTCTCCCGGTTTTGGTTGTACTCATTCCAAAGAAGCTCGTTATCTTTGCGAATTCTAAATAAGTCCTCTCCAATCGTCATTTGTTTATTTTTGATTGTTTCGAGCTCTTTGATAACTCTTGACAGATCCTGGTCATCCTCCTCGTGCTCCTGTTTGTTGCTTCCCTTGTTACGAACAATTCTGTCCAGCAATTCCTCGTGGCCCCGCACAAAATTGGGGCTCTGAAACTGCCAATTCTCGTCACCGTTGTGCATTGATCCGGATTGCAAGTCCTGAACTTTATGCCAGCCGTACATATTGAGCTGACGCACAAAACTTGAGAAATTGGCATGCTTGAAATACTTTGGCAACAGCGTTTTCTCAAATGCCTCGCGATTGACCACCTGGATTGACTTGCCATCGGGCATCCAGCGAATATAGGGTGCGTTTGCAGGGTCGTTGACCATTTGCCAGAGTTTACCTACAAATGCAGGCCGTCCTTTAGGCTGAGCAATGACTTTCTTTGGCGGCATTATTGAGGAGGATTCCTTAGGTAAAAGAAAAAGATGAGAGCCATGATCGGGCCCCAGAGATTTTGGGACTTTGCGGCGCCACAATCGGTTGCCACAGACCCGTGGGCTGTTCCCACGACACCCACAAATTTCTAGGCCTAACCCTGAAAAGTATATCTACCGAAAAATTTCTTCACCACTTCTAATTATTGTCGAAAATGTAAGTGTGGTGATGATACCCATTATCCTATTTGGCGAAGTACCTGTGCCTAATAGTTAACCATCTTTCGGGACTGAACAACTAACATAGTAAAGATAGGATCATAACCAACCCAGATGTATTGTCAAGATAGGCGCTCATAGAAAGAGTATCCAATGGTAATTTAATATCTACTCACTAAAATTCAGGGCGTAGTCCGTGTTTAAATGCACGTAGTAATATCTTAACGCCGGGGTAAGCCAGCTAAGGCCTGGCACGCAATAGCGCACTAACAGTAGGTAGCATAGTGCGATATAAAGTTTGTGCATTGTTATCTTTAAGGGCCTACTCTACATGGCCCCTTTTAATGCTATACTTGTATCCCTTCAATAATAAAGAGTTTGCCATAACGCTTAGAGAGCTCAAGCACATCGCCAAGGATGCAAATACAGGGTCAAGCCGGTAACCAGTCCAAGGATACAATATACCGGCAGCGATCGGTACGGCAATCATGTTATACAGTCCAGCCCACAAGTAGTTGAGTTTTACCTTGCGCATTACCGCACTGCTCAAGTCTAGGGTCAAGGGCACGCCACTGATATCGCCATGCACCAAGACAAACTTTGCAGTGTTGAGCGTAATGTCGGCCCCCGATCCCATGGCGATCCCAACATCACTCACCGCTAGAGCTGGAGCATCATTGACACCATCACCCACCATTGCCACAATAGCTCTGCCATCATGTCTGGTAGTAGACATTCCTGTTTGCTGTAGCCACTTGACTTTGTTTGCTTTTTCCTCGGGAAGTACCTGCGCAATGACATTCATGACCGGGATTCCTACCTGTTTGGCAACAGCACGTGCTGTCTCAAAGTTATCGCCCGAGACCATCCAGCAATCGATATTGCGGCGTTGTAAATCTGCAATAGCTGAAATGGCCTCAGAGCGTATCTCATCTGTGGCGGCCATCATCATTACCACCTTGGAATCAACACAGAGGATAATGACGCTGCTTCCTTGCGATTTCCATTTCTTGAGCATGCACTGCTCTTTACGGGAGATCTGCATATTAGACTCCCAAACAAGTTGCTCATTCCCGAGAATGGCCTCCTTACCCTCTAGAGGCCCTGCGCATATGTTTGCCTTGATACCGCGACCGGCAACTGCGCGAACATTCTCCACCCTTGAGCTTCTAACGTTTGCTACTGAGTAATTCTTGACAGCCATGGCTAGTGGATGGCTAGACTCGTCTTCCATACGGGCGGCCAGTTGGACCAGCTCGTCGTGATCGTGGCTATCCACATCTACCAATAACTCAGGGAAATATACATCAGTGATGACCGGCTTGGAGTTAGTAATAGTACCCGTCTTATCAAAGCATACTATATCAACTTTCGAGGCTTCTTCAAAAGCTTCACCGCCCCCGCGGGAGATGATCCCATACTTTGCAGCGACGCTTGCACCCACATAAAGAGCTGTGGGAGCAGCAAGTCCGACACCACACGGGCATGCGACAACAAACATCGCAACAGCAAATTCCATAGCAAATACGACCCATCCACAATGACATTTATCGAGCTCATTTCTTGGCACGTAACCGAGCTCTCCTGCAATGTACCATGCGAACCATACTGCAAATGCAAGGTAAATCACTACAGGTACAAATAGAGCAGTAATAGTATCTGAAAAGCGCTCAATGTTTGCACGCACTAGCTGGCCCTGGCGCACGGCATCGACGATTCCATCTAGGAGAGTCCCCTTGTCGACTGCCAATGCACGGACCACGACTGCCTCATTACCGGAATTGACCGTGCCACTGTATACTTGGTCTCCTTTAGACTTGGGAACAGGTCTTGACTCACCCGTCAGAGTAGCTTCATCAAACTGACTTGTACCACCAAGAATCGTACCATCGACACCCACTCTAGAGCCAGGAATTACCCTTACAGTATCTCCAACATCTACTTTCCAGGCAGGAACAGTCAAAAAGTTATCGATCTCCTTAACGGATATCCCCACTGGTCTCAGGGCGGTTATTGAGGACACAGCTGTAGCCGTTTTAGCTTTTGAATAAAGGTCAAGGTAACGTCCCATAAGCAAAAATAGTGTGAGGAAGATTACGCTGTCAAAATAAGAATCCGCGTGTGGATCTACTAGTAGCAAGATTAGAGAAGCCCAGTAGGATATAGATGTGCCCAAGGACATGAGCAAATTCATTGAACCAAAATTTAAAAAGCCTGCAGACCTTAAATTCGGTAGGGCATGTTTATGAAAAACTGCCGCAGAATAAAAGTAAACAGGGGTGGCCATGACCATCATCAATAATTTGCCGGGCATAGACATCATGTACATGGGCATAAACATGAGCATCAGAGCAGGCACACTAAATATGAGCGCCACCCGGAGCCGCCGAGTAATATCGGCCATTTCTTTTATACGGTTCTCGTGAGCAGCCTGTTCAGGGGACATGGGCTCGACTGCCTCACACCGTAGGCCCAGGGTTTGCGCCTCGATTTCGCCCACAATTGAGCGAATTCCGAATTTGGGGGGCAGAGGAATATACGTAAACCTTACTGTGGGGTATTCCAGCGAGACAGGGTTCTCAATTTCCACAACATCACCATATGACCTCAATATGCGCATAACTGTGTCAGGACAGCGCTGGCAGTGCATACCCTTAATTTCAAGAGTGATCGTTCTAGTTTTCGTGTGCTCCTGTACATTTTTGTCGTGTTCAATCGCTATTAACGTGTAATCATAGCCAGCATCATCGATAGCAGCTGCAAGCACCGGCTCATTTGCCTTATTGGTGATTGAGAATTGAGCAGAGCCTGTGAGGACATCTATTTGTGAATTTTCAACGAAATCAAGCCCGTCAGTAATGCGTTTGATAGTATTGGCGCATGCTGCACAAGTAATGCCGCCAATCGAGGCCCTGACTGTATAGAGCTCCTGGGCTGCCACTGGTAGTAATTCCAGCAGCTCTGCATCAAAACCCGACTCAGTTATCAGTGATTCAATAAAAAGCGCAGTCGCTTTGTCGGGAACAAGTGCGACTGTGCGGCCAGAGATGGGATCCACCGCGACTTTCTCGGCATTGTCTTTGATCGCTTTCTTGACTGTTTGGGCGCACGATGCACAACTCATTCCCTGAACTGTGTATGTAGCTCTAAGCATGGCAGTTTAAAAGGGTGGAGGCAATATTGCGACTCTGATCTTACTTATGAAAGAAGCCAAGTTGGTTTTTCTCAAGGGGGGCATAAATAGCTCACAATTGGAGCTAATCGAAGAGTGATATTCGACTGCCTCGAGAGGGCCTTGAGAGATATCTGTATAGTAAAAATCAATGCTTTGGGTTTAATAAATATATTCAAGTTCTCGGCTATAATTATGCCCAACGAGGGTATCGAATGAGAGAGAGCCAAGTTTAATCAGCTAGTGTCTCAACTGCTGTTGTTATCTCTCTCTTCAAGCCTAGATAAATGTTATTATAAATAATGCTACGCTGCTAGTAGCTACAAGGGGATGCAATTTGAAAGGCCCCGGTGTCATAGCGAGCCCTCAACGAGTTCGCACCAAGTGAAGAATATTAAAGCCAAGGCCGAGGAATCTCGCGACCCACAGCGCTTGGACGCGCAATGTGAAAATCCAGCGAGATAACGTTCTCTGTGCCTGTCTCTTCAAAAACTTCTCTTGGTGAGGTTAAATAATTGGGAATGACAAACAAAAAAGGGAACAGCGTTGGCCCCAATTTAGCGTTCAGCCGCGGTCCCCGCGCTTTGTGGCCGCTCCCCTAAGCTCACGGTGCCTGCACTAGAAGTGCTAGTAGCGGGTGCACACCAATAGCGATGGAAAGACCAGGCTTGCAATTGGCAAGCTCTACTGCAATACTTGGTGCGTTTACACCGCCGGCACTTTGCAAAATGGCGCGGGTACTCTTCCCATTTGCCGCAGTCAAAGTTTGCACATTGACGGATGCCGCCACGAGTCTCGTCTTTACGGCAAGAATTGCGCATAATAATTCCCGCCCAGTACGGAATCTCACGAGCATCTTTGCGGGCGGTGAATTTCTCCACGATGGGGAAAATATTTACTTTAGGCATGCGGTACTCTGCGGCGACATCAGTGTTCGAGCTAAAATCATAAGTGTCATAATCGCAGACATCCTTCATTTCTTCCTCTTCAAGCGACTCCGGGGGTGGCAGAAGGTGCGTGTTCTGCAGGGCCGGCTTGAGATATGCATACTTGGACACAAACGCCAAGATCTCGAGCGCCCAAACAACGTCCTCGTCGCGGGGTACAAGTGCGCCGCTGTCGAAAGCAGGCTTTGAGATTTGCGACTCGCCGCCCGCGTGCAATGTTTGGTTCCCGTTAAGCCACATTTCAGGGAGGCGTTGCTCTTTGCCCTCCTCGGGAACTGCCGCCCGACGAAGGAAAGAATCAAGAATAGTGCAGATAATGGGGACAGCGCCGGCTTCAACCAACCGCCAGCGGATACGCTCGGAGCCGCGGGTTCCCAAAAAAAGCAGGCACTGGAGTGCAAGCGACCATTTCCATCCTACAAGAGATGTTTCGTCGCTCTGTGGTTGCCTGGTGGAGAGGCAATCCTTGAGCATACTAACAAGTCTTTCGAGACCGCCATCAACGCAAAGCGTCTCACGCACCCGCGCGCTGCTTGATGTCAAGTAGGCAAGGTGGTTGAGGCTGTTAATGAGGGGCCGGTCGGCAGTACAATCGAGTGCGCGCCTGTCATATAGAGATGTCGTGATACTCACCGCAGCCCGGTTTGTGCAGAACGACCAAAAGTTTGTTTCACGCATCCTCTGTGACGATTCCTTGGGGTGAAGCGGGAGGATAAAAACAGGGCCCCGTTTGCCACCGGGCTGGTTATCATTTGATGACTCAGCGAAATGCAGTCCCTGCTCAACTAGGGTGCTGCTCTGGGGTGTGGCAGGGGACCCGCTACGTTTAGGTTGTTGCTGTTTAGAAGCCTATTTACCCATGCAAGGTAGGGAGAAACTATAAAAAATCTGTCTAGAAACTGTATATTTACATTAGCTCTCAACTGGGTTTTTTTTTTTCTTTTTCCTTGCCCCTAATAAAAAATGCAATAGTGTCAGATCTCTCTCCATATCGCCCAGGTATTAGCTAACGCTTCTGGCCTAGGCACCGCGCAAACTCTGTAAACTCGCGAGCGCATGCACCAGCACTCATTGTCTGTGCGTGATTAACTATGCATTGACCATAAGCTACACTCTGAGGACCACAACGAGCTACGCGAGCTCGCATCTGTTCAACTACCTTCATTGTCCAGGCTGTGTGTGGGATGGGATGACAAAGGCCCAATCGCCGTTGTGGGAAATCAGTTAATCAGTCGCCTCATACAAGGTCTGGGTCCGCATACTCGGCATCGACAAGCTCCGTAGCGTACTCTGTAAGTTTATTATCTGTAATCACCGATCTACTGCAGTTGGCAAATGGTTTGTGGCCCCGCAGAACCAAATCTTCCCATTCACCAGCATCGATATCCCCCCTTCTTGTCAACGCTTTGATCAGCGCTCTCAGGCATGCACCGTGCGCAACAATCAGCACCTTGGCCTTGGCGTTCCCGGATATGTTTTCGTGATCTTTGACTATTGAGGTGTATGCTGCGTACATTCTATCCATGAGCTGCTTTTCTGTTTCTCCGTAATCGGCAATGGGGTCCTTGGTGCGATCAAGACCATAAAGGTCAACCACAGATATCCCTTCTGCAGCGCCCATCCACTTTTCACGAATGTCTTCTCGCTGGATGGGACTTTTCCCCGTCAAAAGCTCGGCAGTAACTACAGCGCGCTTTAAATCGCTCGAGTAGATTGCATCAAACTCACTGTCCACGAAATGCTTTGCAGCATATCGCGCCTGGTGCTCCCCTCTAGCATTCAATGGAATGTCAGTATGTCCCTGAATAATCTTGCGCACGTTATAGTCTGTTTCGCCGTGTCGAACGAGGGTTACTTGCATTGTACAGACGGCGGCAGGGGTGGGGTGGCGCAGGACGTGTGACCCAGCACTTCGTACTAATTACCAGCGCGCGCAGTGATGCGCTTGCATAATCACGCAAGGTAGATGGAGAGAGGCCGAGCTCGAGAACCAAAGGCCCCAGCGGCGCCTACAACCGCTTTTCCTGTTAAAGAAAAAGATGGAAGCGCGGTAGTATTCGACCAGATGGAGCGCGAGCAAGAAGGGATCGTGAACAAGCTCCACCGCGAGATACACCAGCTCCGTGAGGGCCGTTCTAGATCAAGATCCCGTAGCAGATCCTCCTCGGTCTCTTCGCAGACGAATAGACCTGCAATTGTGCCCCGTGGTTCAGTCAGTGAGCACGATTCCGTCGTCTCGCTCCGTAAAGAAAACGACCTCCTGCGGCGGAAAGTCACTGATTTGACGGTAAAGCTTGCCGAAAAAGACATCGAAATCGACCGTCTGAAGTCCATCTCTAACCATTAAATTATATAGATTGATACGTACGACTTGTTTGGAGGCCGTGATCTTCTCACAGGCTACCCCAAATACGCTGCTCGTCGCCGGGCTCAAACTGAAGTAATGTAGCTAAAACCGGCATCAATTGTTTTCGTTGCTCTTTGTGCTCGAGAAACCCTAGCAGAACGTTCTTTGTGTAGGCGTTCTTCTGGTCTTGATTGGGAGGCGACTCCGTGACAGAAGACCGGCGGCTTGAAGCAGCGGTTTTCACTTGCTCAAGCTCATCACTCAAGGCGGAATTGGTTTTTTGCAGCCGCTGGAGTCGTTCTTGGGCATCCTCACTTGCTTGCTTGAGCAGCTTGTTGGCCCGGCTCGCCTCACGTGCCTCCAATTGGGCTTGCTCGAGGGAAATGCGCAACTTTTCGAGCTCGCCGGTGTCCTGCAATTGTGTTGGGGGTTGTGGCTTGTGCAGAGGCTCTTTGGAGATATTGCTAGCCGCTGATTTCTGTGTCTCGCCCTTGAGCTGAGCTTTTGCTTCTTGGAGCTGCTCCTTGAGGTCGCTAATTTCCCGCTTCAAAGGCTCTGTGTCCCTAATCAAACGCCTACTGATACTTTCTGCATCGAGCTCAAGCTGGTCACGCTCCGCTCTTAGGCTTGCAATAGTCCTTTGCGCTTCGGCCAGGGAAAGATCGCGATCACCTTGGCGGTCATTGATAAGGGACCGCATCACGATTGTCTCCTGCAAGCGTTCCTGGGCCTGGCGGTGCGCATCGTTCACCTCATCCTGCATTAAATCGATTTTGGAGGTAGCTTCAGAGACCCGAAGTCGCGCCTCTTCCAGCTGCCGGACAAGCGATTCTTGTGAAAGTTTAGCGCTCGCCGCCTCGGACTCAGCTGTCGAAAACCGCGAGCTCATTGACTGAAGCTTACCAGTGAGCTCATTGCGTTCACTCTCGAGGACCTTGACCCTTTGCAAAGCCTCAGAAGCGGATTTACGTTGCTCCACTAGGTCAACTTCAAGCGCCTCCATCCTGCCCTTGTCCAGGCGGGCTTTCTGAATTTCAGTGTCCTTTTGCTTGATCTGTCCATTGATCTCGTGTCTAAGCTTTTCTTGAGCATCATTGTGGTCTTTTTTGAGGGCCGATATCGATTGCTCGAGTGACTCTTTGGCTGTGGTAAGTTCAGCGTTCTTGCTGGTCATGTCTTTGACTTCACGCTCAAGGTCACCAATTTTCAGGTGCAATTGAGGTGTCTCGGTCTTGAACTTGCCAAGAGCTACCTCAAGTTCTTCGATTTGACAATCTTTCGCACTGAGTGTGTCCGTGAGTTCTTTGATCTGGGACTCTAAATTCTCGGCTTTAGAGTTCAAAGCGGCAATTTCCTCAGTAATTTTACCACTACTCGTACTAGGATCTGCTGGTGTACTGGTATCTTGGGCAGGCTTGGCCTCAGTCGCCGACGCCTGGGTTGGTCCCTTGCCACCCTTTTTCTTTTTCTTCTTGCTAGTGGCGCCCGACACAGGAGCTGATTTTGCTAAAGTGTGTGGAGTTTGACTTGTTTGGGTGCCGGTCGCTTCAGTACTGGAATGAGCCTCAGCCTCGGCTTTTGCCTCTTTTAGTTTCTCTGCCTCATCCTGCAACCGTTTGATCTCACTCAATGCCTCATCACGTTCTTTTGAAATACTATCGAGTTTCTCCAGTTTAATTTGCGCATCTTCAAGCTCTTGCCTCAAGCTTGAGTCTTGGGCTTTGCTATCTTCGGGCATGCCTTGAGCCTGAGCGGCCAAGTCATTATACTTTTGCTCGACGGCCTCCAGCGCGGTGACTTTTGCGTCTAGAGTCTTCAATTCCTCCTCAAGTTCAGCTATACGCTTTTTTGCTGTATCCAATTCCTCTGTTGTTGCGGTATTTTTCTTTCGAAGCCGCGAGAAGCTATCTGTAACGCGATCGAGCTCCTGTTTGATTAGGGTACTACGCTGATTGAGCCCCTCTATAAAGCTGATGAGCTCCTGAGGCTCAGTGATGCTTGAAATGGGGGTATTTTCGCTCAAAATTTGCTCATAAACCTTGACAAGCTCCCCCTTTTTCTTTTCTAACCGGTACGCTTTGAGGAGCTGGGGGTATTTCTCTTCGTATTTAGCAAACTTTTTGAGTTTGGCTTCGAGCTCGAGCTCTTGCTGATCTTGGTTTGGCGTTGGGGTCGCACTAGCACCCGAGCTGGCGTTATTGGTGTCTTCCTGAGGCTGATCTGATTGGGTGCCAAAAAAGTCCATTTTCTCGACACTTGGCGTTTCTGTTTTCAACACTCCAGCATTTTTCTCAATCTGGCTGATTGGACCATCTTTTGCGCCATTCAGCTCCTGACTGAGAGTCTCTTTAAACTGGTTTAGCCGGTTAAACATACACTAGTACTGCTGACGTCACCCGCACCCGCGACAAGTCCAAGAGGCTTTGAAGCCTCAATTAGCCTAGGACCATCAGCACCACTAAGCATGGTACAGGAGCAAGAGCCGGTGATGCAGCTGGCAGTCAAAATGACTTGTCAAGGGTGTGCCAAGAGCGTTGAGGATGCTGTGGCTAAATTGGGCGTTACAGCCGAGTGCAATGTCGATACAAACAGCGTCATTGTACGGGGTAGAGCTGCACCTTCGGCAGTCGTCGAAGCAATCACCGCTACAGGTAAAGAGGCAATTGTTAGAGGTACAGGTGCCCCCAATTCCGCCGCTGTTTGTATTCTCGAGGATGGAAACGGATCACCTCACGGGCTTGTTCGGCTCGTGCAAATGGACGAAACGATGCTCGACGTTTCCGTTGCCTCTGAAATTTTCAAACAGCTAGGCCCCAAGCCAGCTCTGACAGCTCGTGAGTACGGCGATATATCCCGTGGGCCCCTCTCTACTGGCAAGACCACTGACGAGCTGCTCGAGATGCAGAACCCCACAGCTTTTGGGTATACCCCTGTCAAAGTCTCGAGTCTTATCGGGAGATCGCTAGTGTTGGGGCCTGCAGATAGTGCTGATTCTCTTGTGGGCATTGTTGCTCGTAGTGCTGGTGCATGGGAGCTCGATAAGAGTGTTTGTTCATGCACCGGTAGAACTTTGTGGGAAGAGCCTAGATTAAGTTAATTTAGGGATTTTCGTCTAAAGAGGGGTTTTTGTGGGCAATATTGGCGTGAGATATGTTGCCATCTTCAGTTATATTCATGTAAATCAAGAAACTGGCGTGAGGCGAGTTAAGAATAAAATGTCATGGTTAAAAGCCTTGAGGTTTGTCTTGTTTATAGGATTTGCGTCTACGTTTGTTCCATCCTAACTCTTGAGAATGATGTACTGGGTATGGTGCCTGTATATATGATAACCAGTTAACAAGTACAGTCAAGTGTTTAAGAGCATGCGGATCGCTCTTGTGGCCCGGGTTGAATCCATATGAAATACAGTAAGAATACAATAAAATACATCTACAAGACACTACCTGGTGCTATGATCGATAAGATTACCGATGCGTTTTTCACTTTTGGTTAATGGCGACTGATGTAAAATTTAGTGGTAAATAATCGAGCTGGTTGGACTTGTTAACCCACTCCTTCCCACGAAACAGGCTGCTAGATTCTGAGGGCTTGTCTAAAATCTCACCCACATCTCAAGATCCGCCGATCGATTGCATGCATAACCACGATGATCTGCGTTGGGACGGCTCATGCAAGTATTCTCAGAGATAATCTGAGAATTTCGAGCACCGAAAAATGCAGCCAAGTGCGGGGTCGTGCAGAGACACTCAATAGAGACTACCAATCACAGAAAAAGACCATGCACCTCGACGGGCCTTGCACGCAGGTAGCTCACTATAGCGAAGCTTCAATAGCGAGTTGATTGCAAACCCACCAGGTCTAGACAAGATACTATAGATTCAGAGGCTAATTTGAATCAATGTGCCGATACTTTTCGAGAATCTACCCCTTGACTTGGCGATACCATTTTCCCTGTGTCCAAAAGCGTGTCTAACTGTCCTCACACGCCACAGTCCTATTTATTATTGTGGCGTGAATTCCCAGCTCGTTGCGGTATGCAGTTTGTAATTCAAACAACCGCAAGCCGCAGCATAGTATTAAGCTGCACTCAAGAGTCAATATAGCGCAATAGTAGGATGCTCTCATTGTTAGTATACTTGGCCGAGGCACACGCCGCTCTCAGAGTTCCTTTCAGCAAGAGAAATGCACTTTACCGTCGTGATTCCGGCACTGCATCCCTTGTAGGCGATGGTCTTTCCTACAATGTGCAGTTCAAAATCGGTGGCCAAGATATGGAGTCCATTATCGACACAGGATCATCGGATCTCTGGGTTCCTGCATCTGATGGCTGCCAAGTAGGTAGCGGCACCACTGGCGAAAATGCTGATTGCCAGTATACCTTCAATTCGGGCGACAGTAGCAGTTTCAAGGCGAATGAATCGACACCATTCAACATTACTTATGGTGATAACTCTGCTGCGATCGGGTACTATGCCCAGGACACTGTTGAGTTTGCAAGCTTTACCGTCTCGCAGGCTAACTTTGCCCTGGCCACCCAGGCAAGCACCAACTCTGTGTTTGGAATCGGCCTGGCTGCTGGTGAAGTTAGCTACTACACCTTTTATGAGGCGGAGCGTTCGGGAGGTATTGTAAATGAGGAGGGCGACCTCTATGACAACTTCCCTTGGCAACTGTACCGCCAGGGTCTCATCTCTTCAGCTGCTTATAGCTTGTATTTGGGTAACCCCGTGAGCTATTCTGGCGACTTACTGTTTGGCGGCGTAGATACCTCCAAATTTACCGGAAGTCTCTATACCATGCCTATTGATCTCGAGCCCATTCAGATTTACAGAGATGGTAGCGCCCTCACTTACCCCGATCACACTCGCTTCTTGGTTATGGTCGATAGCATCTCCATGACCAACAGCAATGGCAGAACGCAGCCCATTTTCCAAGGAAACATGCCCGCCCTTTTGGACTCGGGGTCCACCATCAGTACGTTCCCTTCCTCGATTGCTGGAGCTCTCGCAACTGCTTTTGGTGTTCAAAGTCTCGAGCAAGTGATTGGGTGTGGCATAGAGGATGGAACCGTTGATATCACAATTCGAGGTGAGACTTTCCACATTCCATTCAGTAACTTTGTGCGGACGCTCCACAACTTTGACGGTGACGAGGTGGTGGGCACTGACGGCACTGTTGCATGCTCGCCAGGTATCGATGTGGATGATAGCTCAAACTTTTTCATCTTTGGCGACAACATCCTTTCTGCTTTATATGTCGTTTACGATCTCTCCAACAACGAGATCAGCATCGCTCAAGCAGACACATCCAACGGAGACGACACGAATATTCAAGATATCAACTCTGATGGAATCCCTAGCGCCACTCAAGCTTCAGGATACTCTTCAACTCCCTCGTATGCAATCTCGTCGGTGGACGAGCTCGAGTTCACTGTGAGCGCCTCCTTGATCACCAGTGTCACTGGCGATGTCGCTACACGTACTACTCTAAACGGAAATGCCGAGTCCTCGCTCGTTGATACAACCGGCAGGGGTCACCACGGAACTTCCCTTAGTACCCAGGGTGGAACGGCCGGCGCTTCTGGATCCAGCTCATCCAGACGCAATGGTGCCGAACTCGTTGGGGCTAACGCTCTGCTTGCGGGTATTTTCATGCTTCTTTAGAGTTTGTGTGAACCCACAATAGAGTACTCTTGTAAACAAGCAGATCCGTTTCCCTAATTTCCCTATATCGATTTTACTGAATGTATGCGCCTGTAGATTTCAAATATTGTCTAGACTGATGTATTATAAGAATTGAGGGCGAATTTTCCTCATTTTTTAGGGTTATTATTTACCAAGAGCCACAGGAATGGTGCGCGTATTGGAATGCAAGTGGACTAGAATGACATTGCCCTGGTGATTTCAGCGGCCTTGAAGCATGAAGCCCAAGCATCCACAATACCATGCCACTGAATGTAGCTTTAATTGCTCATTTGATCCACCTGTAGTTACCAAATTCATTGCCACACCCGAAAGCTTCTTTTGCTATAACTCATTACCAACCACGATGCCTATGGTCACGACCGTCTCATTTTGATTGAATAAAAGCGAGGGGTATGCTCTTGGCATCGAAGCTCCTGGGGGGCTGTACATCAGAGGCCCTTGGCGAACAGAATATTCAGGAAGATTTTCATGGGAGATCCCAATTAGCGCTATATGCATTAGAAAGTATATTTGGTTCACCCAGTTCAAGAGAATTGGTTCTAAACTCGCTTGCCAAGGAAAGATGAAGCGACTCAGACCAGCTTATGATAATTAGGGCACGTCCTTGGCACATCGCTTGGTTCTATTTTTAGCACTAGAACCGAGAGGGGAGATTCTGGTGGTTGCAGATGTTCGAGTGATAGGCTTAATGAGGGGGGATAAAGGCGAGAAAAAAAACGATATAGGGGCAGGTAGCAATAATAAATCAAGCAATTTTCGAGATCCAGATTGAGTTATAATGCAGGATATGTGTGGAGATTAGGGTTTAGGCAGGAGGCCAGAGACTATGCCTGCGGAATTGTCGCACTAGCGAGAATATTGCAAGACTAAATTGAGCCAAATCATCTCGGAACCGCTCAAGATTCCAAGCGAGATGCTCTCTCGGTAGCTGCTTAGCCTTTTCGGTTGACCTCAAGATGAAGAGATTCTAGGTGTGTGCACATGCACAAGGTGGCTTCCTTTGCATATGCACCTTTAAGGGTCAGGCCCTGTCAGCGCTCAATGGAAGACTTTGCTCCGGAATCAAAGGAATTGAGCGCACGGGGTGGGAATCTATGGCCAAATCGTATCGGGTTTTGTGAATTATTTGTCTGGTGCTCAGCTCTATGTGCAAGCGCATGTAGAGGGTGAGGGTTCACGGACTTTCAACCCTTACCCCTGATATGCAGCAACACATAAAAAAGGTATTTACCCAGTGCAGATGCAGAGGGTACTCACTTTGACAACTCACCCACCAAAGCGGAAAGAAAAAAAAATAAAATGATGCCAGAGGGGGGATTCGGTCCTCCTCCGCAGGAACCCTACGTGGATTCTCTGCAATCGTTAATTAATTCTGCCGCCTCGTGGTCTTTTTCCCGGGCAAGCTGGTTTTTGCCGGGGTCTTCTCCCGGTCCGCAACCTCCGGCTTTGGAGGACATTTCAGTATCTGAGAGCCGTAAGAACTCTTATTTCAGTGTTTCCACCAGCGATACCTACGGCAGTGAGGATAAGCTTGGTGTCCCGCCTCCCCAGGGTAGCTTGGAGGAGAACAAATCGTTATGGCGCTCTCTTGTCCATACTGCGGGGTCCCCTACACCTCAATACGCCACTTGGGAGAGCGCTCTTTCCGAATTGGACGCCGTGCTTGAGGCTATCCGTGACGGCACTGCACCCGTCGTAGAGGCCACTATGGTGGTTCATGCTATCTTCTTGGCTGCGGGGCTCCCAGCGGGCTGCACTTCCAATAAGGAATCGCTCCACCACATTCACATTGCTACAAGGGATGCGGCTATCATGCTCCATGTGGCTGAACTTCGTAATAGGCCGCTCGGTTGCGCGACGGAAACGTTTGGCAAGCTTGCTCACCGGTTCGTTGAAGAAGCCAGCATAGCAGATAAAATGCCGAGATTTCAGACAGAGTTTCTGGTTTTGAGAAACAATGGCGTCGTTTCTCTAATGAGTGAGCTCGGCGTTCCGCTGCGGGACATGCCTGAGCTTGCCACGCAAGTCGTGGAGATCCCGTGCTGCAGGGACCTAGAGTATCTCGTTAGTCTTGCAAGGGGCGCCTCAACAACGGCCAACATGTGCGAAGTGCTCGATAATGTCGGCGTTTGTATCTATTATCACGGATGCGCTTCATTAGGCAACGACCCCGCCGGATGCGATATTCTGTCTGATTTTCTCGAGTGTCGCATGAACCTACATGTCGCTCTTTTGGATGGTACCTCGGGCCCCGATGATGGGGCTGACCTTCTCTCTAAGTTGGCTCGGTGCCCCATTGATGCCCACCCTCATGGAGGTTATGCCAGCAGTACTGCGATTTCATCTCAAGCAGCCGCTACTTCCGCTGCCTTTGCTGCTGTTAAATCACAGGCACTTTTTTCAAGAACCGGTGGACTGCGTGCTGGCACCAAGTATGCACTCGTTGAGCAGGTGACCCGTCATGATCAGAGACCTGAGATTGTACACCCGTTTTTGATGACATTTTCTGCGTTTATGACTGAACTTGAACTTTTGGAGTTGCTCGAGGAGCGCTATGATATTCAGCCACCAGCCGGGATTGACGAGGACGCATTGCGTGATTGGAACCTCACCGTGAGGTCTGCCATCCGCGCACGCGTAGTATCAGTTGTTCGCACCTGGATTACAAAATATTGGCTAAGAGTAGGCGATGGCGAGGCCGTGACTCACCGGCAAACACTCCTCAGCCAGCTTCGCAGCTTTGCCAACCGTACCAAGAATGCGCCGTTCATCAAGGCTGTGGAAGGACTCAGCACCAATTTGGAGTTACCGGAGATTGAAACCCTGGTCACCGAGGCACCTCCAAGACCCGAGTGCAGTGTCAAGGAGTTTGCTGCCAACATGACAGCTGTCAAGTATGAAAAGTACTCCAAGGTCACCCCGCAGTGTTTATTGTGGCGTCAAATTGGTCGTTTCCCTAGCGATAAAGATACTCCCTTGACTCGTTACATCAATTACTGGAACGAGGAGACAAACTGGGTGTCACACGAGATTCTGTCAGTCCAAGACCCTGATGAGCGTGCCCGCAAGATTGAGTTTTTCATTGATGTCGGCGTAGAACTCCGCAATGTCAATAACTTTTCTTCGTTAATGGCGGTCCTCTCGGCGTTTTCATCCGCTGGAATTTTCCGTCTCAAAAACACTTGGGCGCGCATTAGCCCCGAGAAGGAGGAAGCTCTCAATGATCTCAAGACATTGATGGACTCTTCCTGCAATTTCAACAATTACCGGGAGATTCTGTGGATGCTGGTGGATAATTGCGTCCCATTTATGGGGTTGTGCCTGATGGATCTCCAGTATACTTATGACGGTAACGAGGATTTCCTCAAGGGCAACATTCACCTGATCAATTTTGCCAAGTGGTCTGTTATTGCGGGCATCATCGATGTGGCGACACGTTATCGTGAAAACCCACCTAATCTACCCACAAACAAGAAAATCACTGACTGGATTTTGTACACCGTGCCTAGTGCTCCACCGCTCAGTGACCAGTACGAAGCTAGTTTGGCAGTAGAGCCGAGGCTTACAAGGAGATCGAGAGGCCGTCGTTCGGTCGATTAAAGATACAACAATGTAATTTATTTTATTTATATTAATGGCAGATGAATAGGGTCTAGATCGAGCATGGATGTTGTCCTGCTTTAGAGATGCAGGGGAGTAGGTCTTGTATAAAAAGCAGTATAGCACGAAATGAACTTGAGTAAGTGATTCTGTGCTGCTGCTGTGCTAATCAGCTGTTTATGGGCTTCACAGCTTGTTTCAAGGCGACATCAAAGGCTTCTTAAACGAGTCACAGTCCACAAAAGGTGGAGCGATGAGACGAATAGGCCACCAAACCATGAGCTCAAGAGAAGAGAAGAGAAAAAAAAGAAGACTAAAATTGGCATTGTACATACTATTTACCTTGGTTAGCAACGGCAGCGGCACCGGCAGCAGCGGCCTCCGGGTCCAAGTAGTAGCGCTCCTTGGTGGGTTTGAGGTTCTCATCCAACTCATAAACCAAAGGAATAGCAGTGGGAATGTTGAGACCAGCAATCTCATCGTCGGAAATCTTGTCGAGGTGCTTGACAAGAGCACGCAGAGAGTTACCGTGAGCAACAATGATAACGTTCTTGCCAGCCTTGAGGTCCTTGGCAATGACATCGTCCCAGTAAGGGAGCAAACGGTCAATGACCAATTTCAAAGACTCAGTGCGGGGAATGACTTCGCTGGGCAAATCGGCGTAACGCTCGTCATCGTTCTGAGAGTACTTGTCCTTGGGGTCAATCTCGGGAGGAGGAATATCGAAACTACGGCGCCAAGTCATAAACTTGTCCTCGCCAAACTCCTGGAGAACCTCTTTTTTGTTCTTACCCTGGAGAGCACCATAGTGACGCTCGTTGAGGCGCCAGCTGCGCTTCACATCGAGCCAGACCCGATCAGCACCAAACAGAGCGACATTGGCGGTCTGGATAGCGCGGGTAAGCTTACTGGTGTAGAGAACGTCGGGCTTGGTCTCAAAGTCCTTCAACATCTCACCAGCGCGAACGGCCTCTTTGTGGCCCTTTTCAGTCAATTTGACATCGACCCAGCCGGTAAAGAGGTTTTTCTCATTCCATTCGGATTCACCATGGCGGACAAGGATAAGGGTAGGCATGCTTTGCTGATAAGGTTGGGTGAGGACAGCATCGCTGTGGGTGTTTATATATGCTGTTGCCGCTGAGTCATCGAGACGGGCGCAATCGCTCAACGTTTATATACCTGACCTGACCTGCCCATATACCTATATTGATTGCCAATGCTGTGTGGGATATGTGGGGAGCCACGGAAACTTGTATGTGGGCCGTGCTCGGGCCACCTCATATTACGGAACCGGATCAACCTAGTGAAGTCTCAGGACCAGGTTGATCAGCTGCGCACGGCGGTCGCAGAAACCCTGTGTGATCCGCGCACTGGTAACTTGGACGCGCGTATTTCAGCCCTGGAGGCTCAATTGAGCCGCACTCGCTTGGCCACCGCTCAATGCCGGTCGCGAACAGCGCGGGTCCGCGAACAAGTTGTTGAGTATTCTGTCAAGTTGATGGCCATAAAGACAGAGTCCCGGCAACGAGAAAACGCGTACAACAATGAGTTGGCTCAACAAAAGGAGGCGTTGTGCGAGGAGATCACTTTTCTCGAGAAGAGCTACAAACACAATTTCCACCGCACGCTGGCGTGCCAAAGCCACTGCTTGCGGCAGGTGCTCTCGATATTTGCGGTGCGAAGAAGGCGCAGACGACATGGCCAGCCCCCGGATACGCTTCTTGGGTTTGGACTTGTGCCGGATGCCAACTCGATGCTCCAGTACAGTGCCACGAGTATCAATGCCGGTCTCGAGCAGGTTGCCACGTTTACTACCCTTTGTGCCAGCTACTTGGGGGTTCAATTGCCGTACCGTATTACTCTTCCGAGCCGCAACGCGCTGGAACTGGTACTGGCCCATGCAGACGAAACATGCGTGCTCAACTTGGGGCGAACAGTGCGGGAGTTATTGCGTACCGACCCAGCCACCTTGTATGCATTCTGCCGGTCTTTTGCCATGCTAATCATCAACGTGGCCTCGCTGGGTGCGCGGTTAGGGGTCCCCAAGCTGGAGATTGAGGATGTAACCCGGCTCAATGAGTTGGTAACTCACATTGCCCTCCGTATAGCAAGCCAGGTCCATGCTGGTATAGAGATCCAGGTGTATAGTGGCAGTCTTGTGCTGGACGTTGAGACTGTACAGGATCATCTCATCACTCAAGCTGAAGTCGCTGCTCATGCCGGCTGGAGCGTTGTTGATGCGCCTTGACCCGGAAGTCTCCCTTCTGGCAGCCAATCTGTTACCAATGTAAACCATACTGCATTTCATCACTATATTTATTTATTTACAAAGCTTTACAATAGAACCTCGCCCACAAGACAGACAGTAGCCCTCCGATCCGAGGATACGCTCAGTCCGCTTACCACAGACCAAAATGTGGTGGATACTCTACCTGGTGATGCTAATATGGTACATGTTTGTACTGAGTGTGATGATGTTGGGCTTTTATAAAATATACAAAATAAGCCTTTTGCCGCCCCCGCCAGCCAGTGTCTCGACCGACCTCCAGAAGGGTGTCACGATTCTCCGACCTCTCAAGGGGCTTGATTTGGACCTGTACCAGTGTCTTAGAAGCTGTTTTGACCAGAAATACAAATTCGAGCTAATTTTCTGTATCGCAGAGCCTACTGATCCGGCAATTGGAGTTGCGGAGCGACTAATAGCCGAGTTCCCTCATGTCGACGCGAAAATTATGATCGGAGATGAAAATTACGGGCCCAATCCGAAAATTAATAACCTGGCAAAGGGATACATGGCTGCAAAATACGATATTCTATGGGTTTTAGACTCAAACGTTGTGTGCTCGCCGCTCACAATGGGCCAGGCTCTGGACATCTTCAGCCAGGACCCCCAATGCCAGCTTGTGCACTGCCTGCCAACGGGAGTTCACGAGACAAATACTGCATGGGGCGGAATGCTAGAAGAGATGTATCTTTTGACCGCCCACTCCAAGTTTTATGCGGGGATCAACGAAGTCGGTATCGCTCCCTGTGTCTGTGGTAAGTCCAATTTTTACCGCCGTTCAGATGTCGATAGAGCTACCAGATCGGAACCAGGCCAGGGAATTAGAGCGTTTGCCAACTACATTTCCGAGGATCAGCTCATTGCCGAAGCACTTTGGGCTCAAGGTGGTCGCACACGGCTAGTAAATCAACCGGTCGTCCAGCCCTTGGGTGCACATAAAGTCTCGGTATTCGCGTTGCGAAGAATCCGCTGGCTTCGGGTCCGTAAGTACATGGTGATAGCCGCGACGATAGCGGAAACCACGACGGAATCAATAGTCGCTGGACTTATGGGCACTTTTGCCATCTGTGGTCTTGCGGGGCTGCGGTTCTCTTGGGTTTTGTTTGGTCTTCATATGTTGGCATGGTGTGCTATTGACTATTGCAATTTCCACAACATACTCAGGTTCAAACAGTTTGGCGAGCCAACCCTTGGCGCAGCATCGTTCATCAAATTCCAGGGATACCGGCCTCTCGCTCAATGGGTACCAATATGGCTAGCTAGAGAACTAATGTGCCTGCCCATTTGGATTACAGCAATGTGTGGCTCCTCGATTATCTGGCGTAATAGGCCATTTAGGATCCGCCGAGACCTAGTCGCGGAGGAGATTGCAGATTAGGTGTAAGGGGTAATAAAAAAATAGCTACAAGAACTACGATAAATTAATAGTTGGAAGGGTAGAGGATATCCTTAACGTTCTCAAAGTTTTCCTTGATGTTGCGCACAGCAGTGAAGCGAGTGAGCAAGTGCTGCGAGCCAGCCTTGTCGTCGGTACCACTCTTGCGAGCACCGCCAAACCATTGCTGGCCAACAACAGCACCAGTACATTTATCGTTGATGTAAAAGTTACCGGCGGAGTTCTCAAAGGCATCGCTCAAGTACTCGATGGCGTCACGGTCACGGGCAAAGATGGAACCGGTGAGACCGTACTCGCTGGTGGTGTCAATAGTGCGAATGATATCGTCCATCTTGGCATCGTCGTAAACAACGCAGCCGAGAAGAGGACCAAAGAACTCAGTACGGAGCATGGCATGAGTCTCGGGAACCTCAAAGATAGTGGGCTCAATGTAAAAGCCGGCAGTCTTGGAGTGGTTACCGCCTGCGAGCAGGGTGGCAGCAGAGTCGGTCTTGAGGTTATCAATAGCCTTGGAGACCTTGTCGAAGCTAGCTTCATGGATAACGGGACCCATAAAGGAGGTAAACTCCTTGGGCTTGAGGGAGTTACCCTGGGTGATGCTCTGAGTCTCGTTGACCATTACCTCTTTGAACTGAGGCCAGAGGCTCTTGGGGACATAAATGCGGGAGGTGGCGGAGCATTTTTGACCCTGGTACTCAAAAGCACCGCGGACAGTGCACTTGGCAGCATGCTCGACATTGGCGGTGGGGTGGATAAAGTGGAAGTTCTTGCCACCAGTCTCACCAACAATACGGGGGTAAGAGCGATAGTTGGGCAAGTTCTGGGCAATCTGCTGGTACAAATTCTGGAAGACTTGAGTAGAGCCGGTAAAGTGCAGAGCGGCAAACTCTTTGTGGCCCAAAACAACATCAGTGACCTCCTGGGCGGGACCAGGGACGAAGTTGATCACACCATCAGGGAGGCCTGCCTCCTCGAAGATCTCCTGGACCTTGTAGTTGGACAAAACGGCGTTAGCGCTGGGCTTCCAGACCACAGTGTTACCCATAAGAGCAGGGGCAGCGGTCAAGTTACCGGAGATGGCGGTGAAGTTGAAGGGGGTGACGGCGTAAACGAATCCCTCGAGGGCGCGGTACTGAGCGCGGTTCCAGACGCCCTTTGCAGCACGCAAGGGCTGCTGAGTGTAGAGATCCTCGGCGTATTTAGCGTTAAAACGCAGGAAATCGGCCAGCTCACAGGTGCTGTCGATCTCAGCCTGGTAGGCGTTTTTACCCTGGGAGATCATGGTAGAGGCGAGGACGTCGTAACGGTGTTCGCCAGTGATAAGGTCGGCAGCGCGCAAAAACACAGCGGCGCGGGCGTCCCAGCTCAGCTTGGCCCACTTTGAGCGAGCAACGAGGGCGGCCTCAATAGCATCCTCAACGTGCTTCTTGGAGGCGACGCTGTAGTTACAAACGGGCTTACCATCGTAAGGACCGATCTGGGCCAATTTCTGCTCGGTGAAAATGCGTTTTCCTCCGATAACCAGAGGAATATCGGGAACCACGCCATTTTGACGCTCAATGGCAGCCTGCAAGCTTGCGCGTTCACTGGAGCCAGCACCAAAGTTGAGGACGGGCTCGTTAAAGATCTCGGGGATCTTAGGGATAGATGTGCTTGACTTACGAACAAAACGAAGCATCGGGAAGGTAAATCACAAACGTCATGCTCGGGGGGGCCTGAACCCTTTTTATGCACTATGCAAGGTACTGAAAAATTTGTGGGGTCGACCTGGTTCAGCGACCCCAGTCAGCTGCGTACTCGGGCCCAACGGCCGTCAAAGTTGGGGTAAATGAGCTGCTATAAGTGGCTGAAAAGTTCCGGATTGGGCTGAGCTCACACCGTTCAGTGCGGTTTCTTTTCCTGTTGTACCCAAACCTCGCCTTGTAGCGCTCAACACCTCCCATCGCCAATGCTGACAACCCGAGAAACCAATGAGGACGAGCGCTCCTGATGCAGAGCACGCACTTGACCGCCGGCAACCGAGCCCTGAAGCTGCAAATATTGCCAGTGAGGACCACTATTTCAGCACAACACAGCCGCCCAGCTACTTGCCCAAAGTTGAGCAGCAAGTGCGCGAGTTCATGGCCCTCCACCCCACACGCAGGGTCGCGGTGGTAACGAGCGGAGGAACCACTGTGCCGCTCGAAAACAATACCGTACGGTTCATTGATAACTTCAGCGCGGGAACACGCGGCTCAACGTCCGCAGAACAGTTTATAGAGGCCGGCTATGCGGTCATTTTCCTGCATCGCGAGTTTAGTTTGTTGCCGTACTCGCGCCACTATTCTCATTCAACCAATTGCTTTTTCGATTTCATGGATATCAAAAACGGTGAGATCGTTGTCAAGCAAGACTTCCAGCCTGACATGCAACAGGTTCTGCGCAAGTATCTCCATGTCAAATCCAACAAGTTGCTACTCAACATCCCCTTCACTACTGTCAATCAGTACTTGTACTCGCTCCGAAGCATTGCCACAATTGTGGCACCCGTCGCTGGCCAGAATGCGCTGTTTTATCTGGCGGCAGCTGTCTCGGACTTTTTCCTGCCTCAATCGCGTATCTCGGAGCACAAGATCCAAAGCAATGGCAACGCCACACTAAGCATTGAGCTCGACCCCGTCCCCAAGTTTCTCCGGAGGTTGACTGAACAGTGGACGCCAAACGCCTTTGTAGTCTCCTTTAAGCTCGAAACTGACCGGTCTATTCTTTTGCACAAGTGCCGCCAAGCATTGGTAAGGTACGGGCACCAATTGGTTATTGGTAACTTGCTACAAACGCGTAAAAATGAGGTGGTTTTTGTTACTACGATCGAGGACGAGAAGGGCGACTGGGTCAGACTGAGTGACCAGCAACAGGCCGACAATATGGAGATCGAGTCGGTATTTGTGCCCAAAGTTGTTGACATGCACAGCAAGTTTATGAAGTAATTGATTGGCGCTTGACCTTGATAAAATAAGCGTACCAGGTGCGGCTCAAAGTGACTTGGAGCATACTTTTCAAAGATACACACCACCATACCCTACATAATTTTGATTTATTAATAGCAAGTGGCAATATCACCTGCAGGGCCTTCTTGTGCGAGTCCTGGATCACCCACCGCTAACGTGCACCGATTTTCGCTTAAACTGCCCGGCGAGAGCCAAGCAGAAAATACGTTTACGTGCTTGTAATTCGAGCACGCCCAGTGGTGTTTCACCCCTTTTAAACAAATTGAAGTCTCACTATATACATAGGATCTGGATAACAGCGCCTCACAGGTACGACATGCCGACCCCCAATTGCAATCCCTTGGAGAGACCATCATGTTGGTGAGCCACCAGAGGCATAGCAATGTTTAGCTCGAACCGTGAAATTGGGTGATTGTAAACAAGACCGAGGCCACTGGAAATACGTACTCGTGACATCTCGTATCGGTTGTTGCCAATACATCCTCCATTGAGAAATGTATGAAAGTATAGCTTATCGGCCAAAGGAGTAAACAAACTGCCGCCGGCGGATGCCATGCAATCACCTCCGATACTTATGCTTCCTTCGTGTGGTCCTGCGCGGCTCATTGTGAATCCTCTGAGGTCAAGGGGACCTCCCATGTAAAACCGGTCCATCAAATGCGATGGTTGCTGCCCGAGCTGATGCAAGTACCCCAACCGTGCGCTTATCGAGGCAATACAGCGCTTATGCGGCTGGAAACCACGCTGTAGATCAACAGACACTTTTGCCATTGGATTGTCACCGCCTGCCACCTCGCCGGCAACTGCCAACAGCGACCCATTACAGGGCAAGAAGATATCATCTCGCGTGTCGCGCTTGTAGTTGAGAAATGCACTGAGCTTGAACGCATGCCCCGCTTGCTGTGTGAACGTCGGGGACTCGAGCGTCCGGTTATTTTGTGAATAAAGGGTCCTCAGCACTCCATCAACACCAAAACTGTGGAGCATATGGCTGCACCGGAGCGTACCACCCCGAACCTGCTGTTTATGGGCGCCCCAATCGGCCATTTTGGAGCTTCCGTACGCAAGGCCCTCAATTTTCCAGTCAATGGGCAGTTTCAGGGCAATACCTGGCACGCTCACAGTGAGCAGGTGCGACTGCTTTGTGCGCGTGCCTACATGCGTATCGAGAGTTAAGATCTCGCCTAGACCGAAATAGTTGCGCGTGGTGCCCTTGATGTATCCATACCCTTCGGCATTTCCAACATTTGTGCCCGTTTGCAAAGTGAATCGCTTTGCAGCGTCGAGTTGCAAGTGTGCAAGTAGCGTCTGGGGCCCGCTGTTGGGCTGAGGCTCAAGGCTTAGGTTCACATTTGAATACGGACCCAAATGCATTAACCCTCGCTGTACTTTTGTGCAGGCACTCGCCAGTTCATCTACAGTGGCCGCATCAAGGATAGGTTTGATGTATGCGTGTAAAACAGGGTTAATAGTGGCATCTGCTCCAGACCCGATTACATTGGCACCTGAAACTTCAAGATTCTCCGAGCTACCAACTAGGCTCCGGATATACTCTCTGGGGTCCATGTTTAGCTAGTTTATCTTTTCCGCTGACCAGGAGCCCAAACGATTTTGCCACCGTTCCGACGCCACACAGTGCTTTGTCCCAGCTTCTCAAACTTACCTTGAACCTAAAACGGTGGGCAAGATAAAACAAAAGAAAACAGGTGGGCCGGCTAAGCGTGGTGTTGAACGACGGTTGTGTCAGCACTCAACGACCGGGAGTATCAAGTGAGAACCAAAGACCACATGTAAGAGGCTCTTTGATGAATGGACCCTTTTTGAATTCTGTATGCATAGTCCCCTTTTCTTAAAATTAACACAACGTCACTGCAGATACTGCGTCAGCCTAGAGTTCTAAAATTTCATCTCAAACAGGGGTACGCATCGGCCCCTGACATAACGCATGCTGAACATAACCTTGAGCTGACTTTTGCGAATTCGGTCACGCCAGGGCAGGAGAGGCGCTTTGTTTGGCGACAAAATCACCCTCGCCGCATAAAAGCTATCTTTATTAAAGTCATAGTTCAAACCCCAGACACATGTGCGGCCTTGTTCAGTTTAAGCTGCATGCCAAGAGAATCACAATGCGGCCAGATTGATAATTGCGTGGGGCGCATTCTCAGGCTGGTTTGGGATCGTGTCGAGAAGGCGTTTAGGGTCAGCAGGTGGAATGAAACGAGTTCCACTGTGCGTAGTAGTTGCCAAGTCTGCCACAAATTGTGGATTGATGATGGGCTGTCTGCAGTTTGTGCGGTTTGCCCTATGGCTCGCACGGATTGACTGTTTCCCACGAGGATGTCTCATTAGCTTTAGCTGATTTAGAAACTATACAACGAGATTATTTACCTGCGAATATTCTCGCTTACGCTTTGTCTAAGCTCACTTACAGGGCTTGTAAAAATATAATCAGGGGGGCTCCCTGATGCAGGTGCAGATTCTGAGCTTTGAGACACATGCCAGCAGTGACGCATGGTGTGATTCAATGCCTTGTTTCTGAAATCAACACCAAAACAAAGCAAAAGGTCATTTTGCTTCCTTTTTGCTTGCCATCCAATTTACGCTCTACATTTAGAATGCGTTGCTAATTTTATATTTAGTGCTATACTGCAGGTCGATCGTGGCTGCAAGCCCACCGTCTTCTGCCGCACATGGGGGGCAGGCGGCCCCTCCCCCTTCTATGAAATCACCTGTTGCACCGCCTTGAGCACAGCGAGTAATGTATTAAAAGCACAACACGTATACGCCTTCACACATCTAAGGATAAGATTATTTCTAATTATACTAGAGTGCATAACTTTTTAGAAAGCATCAAATTCTTTTTTGCCACGCATAGTACATCTGTCGGACCTGCATATGAAGCTAGGTAAGCAATTTCTAAAACGTCGTGATATTCGTCAAGGTGCATATTGAGACAGTCTAATGTCTCTCGTTCAAGCGAGTATATTCATACCGTCATGATGGAAGCTAAATAGCCAATCCCCTCTTAATTGTGAGGCCAGGATCTCGAAAACGTGTCAGAGACCCTGGTGTGTTACTGCATGTATATGCAGGAACAACTAAGCATCGTAACCATGTATAGCACGGCTTGGTTCCGTAGCGTTCAAATGTGTTGGCATGCCGGGCAACTATGCATTGCTGCTGTAGCGGAGCCACTAGCGCCCCAATGGTGGCGAGCAAAGCGACTCATTTCGAGGCGGTTCAGGCGTCCGCAAAGTTTCTCTTACCTCAGCCTAGCACATCGCCTTGACCGTTACTTAACCACGCCTGAGAGTGATGTTGCTATAGAAAAGGCCCCGCGGGCGAGCCCAAACTGTTGGTGGCCGTTTATAGTTTAGCTATATGCATGGACCTCGATCTTGTAGGGTTGATTTTATCCAAACTCTAACTGGAATAATAATAGATCATTATCTCCAGACATGACTAAAACTGTTTTAGGTTTAAACAAGCGTGACGCTTAACGTTTTAACTACACAGATTTCAGATCCTTGGATCTGACTCAGGACTAACTAAGCAGGGCTAGTCGATGCATCTGCAAGGTACTCTGAGGCGGTCCTTGATCAACGTGTTGCTGAAACGGGGGCTGAAGGCCCGCAAACGGGGGAGCTTGCTGGCAAGTGTGCGGGTAGGACATTGATGTGAGTCCATTACAGCTACGAGGATACTCGAATTACCCCGTTACCTGGCGCTGATGCCGCTAATTTGAGCCCGACTGTTATCATGCATGTCACTGCAGTGTATGCATGTACGTTTGTCCGATGTACATGCGATTTTTAATGAACATGAAACTGGATCGATATAAAAGTGCAGAGGCCTCCCACCACCAGAAAATCCCACGCGAGTGCGCACCGCCAGAGAATCACAACACACACACAATGCACTCATATCTTGGATACTGTCGCTCCCAGCTCGACTGCTTGATCTTGTTTGAGGCCGCCTGCATGGGATTAATTCCCCGCATTTCCCAGCGACTGACTGAGGACGAGAGGAGCGAAATCAAGTCTGGATCTATTTATATATGGGATGAGAACGAGGCCGGAGTCAAGCGGTGGACCGACGGCAAGAGCTGGTCAACGTCCCGCGTCTCGGGGCCCTTTTTGATCTACCGCGAGCTTGAGACCGGCAACACACAATCCAGCAGCCGGTGTCAAGTCAAGCCGTATGGCCTGTGCAAGCAGAGCGCCTCAATTACTGTTGGCGAAAATACCAAGCTGCACCTGATTGCATACTACAAAAAAGAGGATGTCCGCGCCGGCACCCTGATGCAGCCCAGTATGGATTTGCGGTTCAAAGATATCACAGCATTCCTCAAAAAGCGCAATGTCGGCCTTGCGACCCCCGATAGCGCTACTCCTCCCCCCTTGTCCCCACCCTCTCACATGCGAGTTGCGAAACCTGCGGTGACGATGCGTCAAGGTGGTTCATCTGGGTACTCGGTTATGCCCATGTACAGTCCCCCTCGCCACGCGGCTGCTGGCCATTATATGCACAGAGCGCACACCCCAGCAGTGATGTATGCTCCTTGTGGCCCTCCGTCGCCCCCTTATATTACCAGAGGTCCCACTCCGCCCTTGATGCCTCAAATGTCCCAGTCCCCGCCCGTTGGTTTCCCTATGCCGGTTGGAGCTGCACCCCTTCAGGCTGACTACAAGGGTCTTGCTGCGGGTCACGGTCGTTCGTTTGACGAGGACCGTCGCCAAT
Source organism: Wickerhamiella australiensis (assembly GCA_030579635.1). Lineage (NCBI taxonomy): Eukaryota > Fungi > Ascomycota > Dipodascomycetes > Dipodascales > Trichomonascaceae > Wickerhamiella > Wickerhamiella australiensis. The sequence continues at coordinate 43,426 of JAKTRM010000052.1, read as the reverse complement.
TGTCGCTATTGGATAAATCTTTGCCTGCCTATTAGAGGGTGAAAGCCATATCCGTCTTATTTATTTAATTTATCAGTTGAAGATTCTAAACAAATTGACGATTCCAAACAAGCTGCCAGGTTTTTTTTTTTGTATAATTCGGGGAGTTTTCAGAGTTGATCCTTCATAACGACAGGAGCTCATGAAAACTATCTCGAGAATTTCTCGTCTCGTGGTCTTTTGGTCAATCTCGACAGGTACCCAACCGCGACCCTTTTGGATTCGTTGCTCTCGCGTTATCGGAGCGCATGGTTCACGTTAGCTAAGGGCATATGCAATGGGGTGCGGGTTCACAATTTCACTTTTCAAACTAATTGATTGTTTGCCGCAATTAGATCAGACAGTGTCCCCCCTCAGGCTTTGCGTATCCTACAGTCTTGAACACCACCCTTGAGAGTGTTGACAAGCGTTGAAATTATTTCTTATATTATGCATGTAAGGGGTACCATCCACGTAAGACGAGCTAATTATAATTTCGTTTACAAGCCAGATTGGGTCTGAGGGATAGTAGCAATAGCAGCTTGTAGTACGGAGAAAACGGTGAGGCCCTCGCTGCTGGCGTTTGCTCTTATTTTTATCGCTTCCTTGAGACGCAAAAGACGCCACACAAGGTCACCCGGTTTTAAAACCATGCAGGGTGATAATTAAGCATGTAGCTCGCCGGGCGACGCCCCCACCCCATATATATAAACATACAATTTCATTACTGAGCACACTTTTTCAACATACTTTCCTTTTCGCACCGATATGACTGATCCTATCGCGGATAACCTTTCTAGTCAGTTCAGTCACATGAAGCTCAAAGAGCCAAACACGCCTCCGTACTCGATCATGCTCAAAAATTCGGGTGCTCATGCCCGCAGTCACTCTTATACTGCTGATCCAAGCGTTTTGAACCCCAAAACCCCACGGCCCAGGGCCTACTCGTCCAGCGTCTTTGATTTTGATTATGTGCCGCCGGCGAAATCTTCAATGCTACCTCATATAGTGACCCGGCCGCCCGTCACCCCCAAACAGCGCACTGGTCTCTATGTTCCGGGCCATGTGACGCCCCCAGAGTTGAGCCCTTACTCGCAATCAAGCTGCGATGTCTTTAGTCCCCATACCCCGGCCCAGCAAAACCAAGCACACACACAGGCACAGCAGACCCCGATCGGCATGCCCCCGGCAAGTACCTCAATTGGTCAAGCTCAGCCATTTGGAGCTCCCCTTGGACCCACTACCCCGACCGCCAGCTCGCTCGGCACCCCTGCCCAAATCTATGCTCTGTGCAGGGACCAGAAAGGATGCCGCGTGCTGCAGCATAAGCTACAGGAAGGGAATCCAGCAGTGTTCTCGGTTATATTTGAAGCTACATTACCCCACATGACGACTTTGATGGTTGATCCCTTTGGAAACTATTTTTGCCAGAAGCTCATTGAGTTTTGTTCACCCGCACAAATCACTGAAATACTCAAGACCATCCATCCGCGAATGGTCGACATTGCTCTCGGACAGCACGGCACTCGGGCCTTGCAGAAGACCATCGAGAGTGTTGATACACAGGAGCAGGTCTCTTTACTGGTGTCGGCACTCGATGGCTCAGTTGTACGAATTATCAGGGATATTAACGGAAATCACGTTATTCAAAAATGCCTTGTTGAGCTTGACCAGGAGGGTTCGCAGTTTATTTACGATAGTGTCTATTGCAACGTCATAAGCGTAGGTACTCACCGCCACGGGTGTTGCGTCTTGCAGCGGTGCTTGGATAACGCCTCGCCCAAAAATAAGCGGATGCTGGTATCCCAGATTGTTGCAAAATCCCTGGACCTGGTGCGTGACCCGTTTGGAAACTATGTCTGCCAGTATGTGGTTGACCTGAAAGTTCATGACTATACTTTTGGCATTGTAGCTCAGCTTTTGGGGCATCTTTCGGAGCTCAGCACGCAAAAATTCTCGTCTAATGTTGTGGAAAAATGTTTATGGACTGCCGAGCCCGACCAGCGGGCCCAAATGACAAGCGAGCTCACCTCTTCTCGCACCCTCCAAAAGCTACTGCTGGATCCTTATGGAAACTATGTCATTCAGACAACTCTGGAGAGCTCTACTGGCGCAGAAAGAGCTATGGTGATCGATGCTATACAACAGTGTCTAAATAGTATTCGTACACCCTATGGGAGACGGATCATGTCGAAGCTAAAGGCGTTATCTTGAACGGTAAGGTATATTTGTATAGGCTCTCCATTGCGCTATACCTTGGCCCACTTGTATCTTATTATCATCATTATTATTATCTGTTATTTATGTTGACACTAAATCTGTTTGGAAATGTGAGTGAAGGTATAAATTCGGAGCGCAGTAGGTACAAGAGTTTAGGGGTGAAGACTTTGTATTTGGATCCTCTGAGCCCTATTAGAGTCTATTCGCAAGTGGAATACCAGAATAAACATTAAGACTAGGTAGGTAGAGATTAGGTTTGAACATGTCAAACTATGAAACGAGATCACACGAGGTTCTAGGACCAAACAAGGCAATATCGACCAGTTGAGGACAATAATAAGGAGCATATGCTAGAGCCGCTGCAACAATCAAAATCCCCCACGAGCTCTCATACCTTATAGACTCACCACTACTCTTTATCTTTATCACTCTGGGGTTTGGCCATAGGTCCCCACTCTGCTCTAGGGTTCATTGGGAAGCATACAATTTTCGACTTGCGCAGCGTCTCAATCTCAGCAACACCCGGATGCTCTTCAAAAGAGATTGTGTGCGTGATCTCGCCCTTGAGGATCCTGCTTCCGGGGGAATCCTTGAGCGCTTTATCTGACTTATTTTCCTTGGCCCACGCCCGCAAAATATCCCACAGGAAATCCCAAGGAGCATCGGTTTTGATACATCCTGCCTGAGCGTGTGTCAGACTTGCTTTATACCCGCCATTGAGCACAGCGCTCACAAACGTCTTGAGCGAGGGCACGGGGCACCTGACCTTGGAGGCCATATTGGCAGGTGAAACATAGAACGGCACGTCGAGTTCTTGCTTGGCGAGGGTAAGCATACCTCTGATCCGCTCTTTTGTACCAAACTGTGTGAGATCAAGTGAATCGCTGATTTGGAGCATCTCGTCCACGAATACTTGGTTGTGGAGAGGCCCCGACCAGAGGGGACCATTAATATGGTGAGGGTTTTCACAAAACTGGCAAAACGGGCCGATAGATGGTCCCTTTGCCCACCCAAATTTCAGCGGTTTGGGCTGTTTTTGGATCTTATCTTGGGGGTTTGGCTCGGTGCTTTCTTGTGTCGCTTTGGCGTTCTTTTTGCCACGTTTTCTCGGTTCAAACTCAGATACTTTGCCCAATGGCTGTAAATGGGTAGTTTGGCATCCTGTGCAGTTGTAAACAACAGCGGATTTACCAATGTTCTCCTTCACTAGGACTGGTTTAGTACGAACCTGGATAAAGCAGCGGAGGTAATAGTCGATACTAAGGCTCAAAAGAGGTGTAATGGCTTTACCGTGACGCGCGGCAGTTTGAGCAACAGTGTTAAGCACCAGCCGCAATGCCGATTCGTGTGTGGCATCACTACGCACGGTGGTGCCACCATACTGACTGAAACACTTTTCAGGATACCCGTTGCCTGCGAGTACTGCTAGGTCAGTGCAGGTGACAAGCAGCAAACCATCATCTACAACGCATTGGATTGCTGCGTCTAAAAACGGTACAGCGCTACCATACGGATCGAGATCGACCACATGCACTGGCTTGTGTCTTTGCTTGTACATTGTGTCGTTGGCATCTCCTTGAACAGGGCTCACAATTGACTCTACTCCATTATGGTGGGCATTTCTTTGAATGGACTGGACGGCATGATCAACCAAATCGTTGGCAATCACTGTGCGAACTAGGGGGATCTCTTTGGCATAACGGATGGACCGAAGCCCCGAGGCCGATAGAGCCTCGAGGATATGAATGAATGGTTTGGCATCGTCTGCGTCGCGCTTGCGTTTTCTTTGGTTTGCAAATAGCGCGGTCCAGGCTCTAATTGCACAAATGGAAATATCGCGATTGAACTGTTGAATCGGGTTATAAAACACCTTGGAGTCTTTGGGGTAAAGCACTGTTGCTTTGCCCTCGGTCGCTGTCTTGAATTCTTCCATTTTAGGTTTCCAGAATCGTATAAACTTGCGGAAAATTATTTTTCAATCAAAGAGCACAGCTTGATTTCCGCCACACTGCTTGGGTGGCGAACTTTTCACTAGCAGGCTCTCCCTTAGGTAATCACCACACCCGTTATATGGAGATTGGGGACCTGGCAGCTGCCACCAGTACAGTTCCTGTAGAAAACCCCGATGCAGTTCCATTGAGTGAGCTCGTATTAAGTGACCATGATTCGCACTCGGAATACGAGTCCGATGTGGATGACGCTCAACGGCAATGGGATCAGAACCTGGCCAACCTCGAGAATACCCTCTATCTAATTCTTTGTCCCATGATTGGTAAAGTAATTGGTCGCCGTATAGCCCAGAATTTGTGGCTGCGGTTTGTTGATTTCCGGTGGTACCGTTTCAAGAACCAACAGCTGGTGGAAAAGTGAATGAGCTAGGGGGTATCAATAAAGTGAAATCTATTTAATGAAAATGATTGGTCTGTGCTGTAAATAACCTTTTATATATATTTTTATTGCCTTAATTGTGGAGTGTCAAGGATTGAGTTGAGGAGTCATGAGAGAGCTTCGGGTGAGGTTACGGGAGCTCAAGCGCGGATAAGTTCAGACTTTTGCTTTAAAAAATCTGTTATCTGGTAAAGCTAGAATACGCTTTCAGGAGCTAGATATCAAGAACCGAATCCTCATACTACTCAGCGCTACTGACAACTACATCACAAGTGCCCAGTTGAACTGTCCATATCTTGAACAAATCTGCTTTTCGCAATAATAGCTTGTCCCAGCTTAATGTATGTCTTATATCCATGAAAAGCCGGAGCCTTATAGAGCTCCTGATGTGGAACCCACAAGGTGGTTGGTCGGGAAGGTTCAAGACAACACTCGTTGCTAAGGTTGCACGCTACAGCAGCTTTGACAGCAATTCTTGGTAGTACTCATTTGTGGTTTCCCTCGGCCCAAATGATATCCAAACCAGAGTGTCGCAGTACGCTTAAAAAGACTTCAAGTGGATTGGTCGAGTACGACCGCCTATAAATCATAATACGAAACAATGAGACTCTACTTGCACAAGTAGATTGGGTTAGCATTCACAACTCTACTAGCTCACCGCATCTGATACTGACCGCTTAGCAGCTCGCTAATGTACATGCAGATAAAAGTCTTGATGGAAGCCCATACTCGGTTGTATGTTGATTTTGATGTTTAATAAATGTATAAACCTAATTGTGGCAACTACTGAAAGCTCGAAAACCACCATGAACCTAGCTATCACTATGGAACCAGTAATGGCTGTATCTAACTAACATAGCGTGCACTGCTCTTGACATTAATTAATGAGTTAAAGGGGCTAAGCTGTCCCTTGATAATAAAAAAGAAGAATCGTTCCTAATTTGAGTACTCGACGCCATCGAACCCAGCTTCTCGAGCATGTTTCGCCACTCGAGTGAGAGCCTCGACATTCTCCTTGATCTGAGTTCTATTTAGGGGAGCTTGAGACCGCTGGCTAAATGGGGATATTTGAAGATAGATTGTGGAGTTGAGAGTGTGGACAGCATCGGTAACCCGTTTCCAAGCGGCTACCTGCTCGGGAGACCAAGAATATGTGTGGCCGAGTGCCCTCTCAGTAATACGGATGGGACCCTCTTGAGCTTGCCGTAGATAAAACTCAATGTCTGTGTCGGTGGGGATATTGGACCAAGTGATGTCCTGAGGCAATGAGATAGTGGTACTAGAGAGGATTCGTTGACAAAGTAGTTCGCTCATTAGTTCAAGTGATATTCGCTGATGTGGGGACTTGTTGTTGTAGAGGCTACAGATGCATGAGGATATTATATCGGCTTTATACCAAAATATGGTGGGGCTATCGCAATTTCTAATGCATATGCAGCCCTAACCCCTGCTCATTTAACCTCCTTAGGGACCGCAGTATAGTTTCTAAAAACGGTCCTAAAAGCATGGTATTAGAGCTTGCACTATTGATCCAAACAAGATCTAGGCATAAATGCTCCTCATGATCGCCTTGGTTTCTCAACTTGGTACTCTCGCTTAGCTGGCAACCGATAATCTCGATATGCATGCGGGTACCATTTGTAAGAATATTTGTAATTCGAGCGCATCAATATCAAACTACTCATAGAGTGTTTTCGCAAGCATTTTCTTTAGTTTGTATGGAGCAGATCTCTTTTCCTTGGCACAAGCTTGGCGTTTGATTAGCGAACTTTAAGCCCCTGCCGAGCCTTGGTTGAATTGCGGTCGAGCGTGCTTAGTCACTCAGAGTACTGGTAGGGTCAGACAGGTCTGGAGAAATGTGGATGATCTTTTGTTTAGGAGAATGCTAAAAGTAAACCAAAATAGTCGGGCTAGAGAGCCCAAAATGGCGGCTTCATTAAAATGTTTTCTATGTACTTGAGTCAGGTGTGGATTCGCTTTGGTCGCTCCATATGTTAGAGGGGAGCAGACTGTGGCTCTATATGATCCAGTATAGTTACACTCTCAAAGCCAACTAGGATGCCAACCAGGAGTCAAGGATTCTATCAAAGATCGCTCAATGATGGTCTATTCCTCTCGACCCTCTTGGATACTGGTTCCCCATTCAATCTCATCCAGAATCTCTGGTTTTGCGTTGAGGGGATACCATCTAAAACGCCCAACTCCTATCTTGATACGCTCTGCCATTCAGCATCCGTCCGTCGCCTCGGTGAACCGCTTCGCAACCCTTGAGCTACGTAGTACACCATACTTTCATCTTTTGCCAATTTGCTACTACGTCATATTGGGACAGCCTATCACAGGTGGCTACCCTGATTTGAAGACCGGATTAACTGTACCGGCATCATCCTCCTGATTGTTTTATGAAAAGCCTACCGCGTTGCTAGGTGAACGGATCGATCTTTCAAGTCTACCTTGGAGCCGTTCGAGCATTGATTACTAAGCTGAACATGGTGGGTCGCCGTGAGTTATCAAAATGTCTGTCTAGCCCTAGTGTCTTAGTCATCACAGAATGCAAACTTTTCTTCTCGGATCTCAAATCCTAGTTGGCGTGAGAGCTTCTGGACCTCAATCCGAACCTCTCACCCTGGAAGAGTGTCTGCGGACACTTTGTCTTGTTTGCAACACTTTGATCTAGTGTTTTTCTATCTTTATCTTTAATTCATTACAGGTAGTTTGTGAATTGCGATTCATAAAGTATATTGACTCCTAGGAGTTCTCAGTTCATACTCCCCAGCAATGGTGGAAGCGAATAGCCTGACCGTAAGTGTGAAGTCACCGTCAGTACACAGCCTAGACTCTGAGACTGTCTGTGTCCAGTGACTTCACTCGGGCGGTCAAAGACACCAACCCAGCACTGACCGACCTATATCTTTGGTTAAGAAATCGGTCGTCATGTCTTTGGAGCTAATAAGCACCAAGTCGAATATGTTGTTCTCCAACCAAGTCTGCAACTTGCGCATAGTTCTGAGTAGATGAGCGACCTTGAAATTACCAACGTACTACCCGTTCATTAATGCTCCAATTAGTGCTGTATTGTCGCATTTGGCATGAATATTGAATATTGAAGAAATGGGAGAGTTACGATGAGCTGAAGACTGGAGCTTAGTAGCAAGATGTTGCGAGCATGCTGTAAACCCAAATGGAGTGCGTGTAACTCAGCCTCAAAAGTGGAATTTGGATGGATTTTGCAGGCCTTTGCACTCCAGCGCATCAGGGCTCCATTCACCTATACCAAGTAACCCAGGATTGCCCGTCCATCAGGAAGTTGATAAAATGAAGCATCAGAGTATAGAACGATTCCTTGAATGGACGTAGACATGTTGATCGTCAGACACTGAACACTTGTACGCTCAAGGTATTTGGTGGCCCTTGCTGCCACTCCGAATATATGGCCAGTGGGTCATGTGCGGTGACAGACAGGTGAACTGTAACAGCCGCCAAGTCAATACGTCCACAACATATCAGACAATTTAGACAGCCAGCAAATTTTTGCATAGCGTGGACTGCTTGGATTGAGTTGTTTGGCCTGGGCTTCATGAATACGATACCAAGTTCACACTCGAAAGTGGTTGACATTGGATTGGCTTGGTTTCTTGTTTTGACCAACATGTTCGCCACTTGAGGAATCTTGCATAGCTCCTCGACCATTGACATGACAGTGCCAGGCAAAGATAGGGCGACTGCATTGGGGCTGTGATCCATTTCAACACTCAGATACTCATTCACAGGACCATTCTCCGAACTTTCTCAGGCATTGGCGTAAAGCTAAAAGTGAGTACGAAGGCAGAAATAGTGTCGTACCACCACCGAGAAGTCTGTTTCAGACCATATAATGCTTTGTTGAGGTGAAGCATATGACCAGCCGGGGCCTGGTAAAAGGCGATCAAGGTCATCGTTGGAAAAAGCAGCTGTGACATCCATCTTGATGTACTCAGCGCGCAGCCAGACCAGAAATAAATGGGAAATCGTCTACAATAAACGCCATGCCATCATAGGGACGCCCCCAATAGAACCTAGAGGTGACAACCGGAGCTTTATAGGTTCCATTGGGAGCTTGTGGGGGACGATTATCGCTCTCTTACCAGAGAGAGCATCTCTTCCATCATCATAGAAACCAGCTAAGAGGGTCGTTAACGCCATCACAATCTCTTCAGTGAGGATCACTCTCCCCGTCAAGAATGAGATAGGCAGGAAGATCTGCAGGCAGTAATTGACCAGTCTGAATAACCTCACAGCATAGTCTACGCAGAGACACAGTATACGAGTCGGGGTTAATGCCAGGCGGGACCAGAGTGTTGAACACATCACGAGTGAGGTGAGCAATGGAAAATACCAACGGATACACGTAAAGTTTTTCCATGGGCACAGTAAGGACGCGACGCGCTGTGGGAGTGAAGACCAGTGCACTAGAATCAATGCGACCCCAGTCAAACCCCAGGAAACAGCCGTGTGCGATACGCTCAGCATCATCATTTTTAGCGTTTGTTCGACCAGTCACAAATGAGACATCACAGCCAAAGGGAACCCAGTGTTTGGGCCAGTGTGGTTGACCGGATCCCCAGAGATCAGCTGGTGCGGAGCCAGAGATGTGGTGACTGGCAGACGGCATCCAGTTTTTGTGCCAGGATGCAAAGTGCAGCGCGTATTGCCAGAAAACAAATGGCAGTCCAGCGTGATGCAAAATGGACTTGGTGTTGATTTTGAGGGTCCTAATTGAGTTCTCAGCTAGACCAAGACTGCTGCGGTGCCGCGCAGGCACCGACTCGTGCACTATGCCCAGCTTGGCAAAGTGTCCATTATTGACACGATCAAACTCATACGCCTCGTCCGAATTGATCACACCAGGAATACCACGACCCATATTGAAATTGTGGAGAACCAGATGCTCCAGGAAAAAACTTGCCTTGTCACGGGGCCCAATAAATATCCAGGTGTAGCGCGTGAAGTCATCCACAACAACCCATGCATAGTTTGCGTCAAGGAATCCAAGATTCTCGAAGCGTAGATGATCTACCGACCAGATCTGATTGGCTGCAGTGGATTGCGGTACCAGACGACGAGACACAGGTTTGTCGACCAATTTGATAGTCCGGCACGAGTTGCAAGCCAGGTATTGTGGCGCCAGCATATTTAAGGCCTCACGAGTAAACCGGTGGTTGTTGCGTTTCGCCAAATTGACCACAGTCTGTACTTGGGCGTGATTTGCTGCCAGGTGCCATTGCATGACCTCTTGCTGAGTACGGATCATGATGGGTTTTGCCTCTGACTTGCTCTGGGTAGATACAGCTTGCACTACAGCTCGACCTGTAGGCACTTACTTTGTAAAGGGAGTTGGTGCTGGCTGTCGGCAAGAAGGTGCTTGGGAACCTTGAAATGGTCACACTCGTTGTCATCGTATAGTGGAAAGGCCACTTTAGAACTATCAGGGAAGACTGCCCTCAATGTGGTGGGTTGGGGCGCATTCTTGACCCAATTCCAGTTGCAGTCTTTCAGACTTGCCTCACGCTTCGATCGACCATACGCGGCGATATCGAAGTGGCCCTCGATAAAGAAGCAGTCATAAAGCTGTAACCAAATAGGCCCACCATCGTGGCAGACAGGCAGAATGACTATTTCTTCTGCCTCACTGGATAAATTGCGCGACCCCAGTGTCTCGCTTAATAAGCAATACTCAGAGCTTATCGATTGCGATTGTGTTCGACAGAGTAAAGGATAGCTGCGGAGGATCGCTCTAAACTTTAGAGAGCTGCAAATCCATGATAAGTTGCTACCGTCTTCCAAGTTTGTAATCACCTGTAGTTAATTATGCAGTTGATCATGCCAATAAATATAAAATAGCATAGATCTGACTTTGCAAAACTAGACTAGTTGCCTAGGAAGGAACCCAGAGTCCGCGAGGAGATATTCTTACGCCACTACACACATTTCTAGGCGCACCACGGCTCGCTCCCCAGCCACACCAACGCTTACACTAGCAAAGTCTGGATGCTTTGTCATACTCGCTCTAAAGTCCCAGCAGTCTTTACCCTTTACAATGGTAGTGAGTGTTGCGTTTGTGTGTTTGGGCAATATATGTCGGTCTCCAATGGCAGAAGCAGTTTTTGCTCATCTCGTGAAAAAAGAGGGCCTCGAGGATTCTATCAAGGTCGATTCTTTCGGTACCTCTGCCTTTCATATTGGAGAGACCCCAGATCGTCGCAGCTCCTCGACCTGTAAGACACACAAAGTGCCCGTAAATCACAGAGCCCAGCAGATATTCCCCCATCATTTTGAAAAGTTTGATTATATCCTCGCAATGGACGAGCAAAACCTCCACAACCTTCAGAGAATGGCCCCCCGTAATTCAAAGGCAAAGCTTAGCCTTTTTGGCAAGTACAGACAGGACGGTAACTTTGACGATATTGTTGATGATCCTTATTATGGTGGCAATGACGGGTTTGAGTATAACTTTAGGCAGGTTACCGATTTCAGCGAGGGTCTACTCAAAGATATCAAGGACTCGGGGCTGCTTTAGGGTAAAAAGGATATAAACGGTTCTAAGACGCAGTTGCTCGCGGTCTTGTGACAATTCTGTCTCTACTGTAGCGACGAGAGCGACGAGTGCAAACTGTAGCGACTATATCGGCGCACTGGACTCGTCGTTGGCACACTCCGTGTTATTTTCAGGTTATTATCTACCTAAATAAATATTAGAACCATCTTTCATCTTAGATCTCATCTTCAAGGTACTGGTACTCGAATTTGAAGTTGGACTTGCGGCGCTGCAGCCAGCTGCCCTCAAAGTCAAAGAACCGGTAAGTACCTTGTTCAAACTCGGGATTGATGATCTTGGGGTCCTCATGGCGCTGGAACCAGGTGAGGAAACGTTTGTGGAACCGCCACGACCTGCTCTTGAGCTCTCTGGCTGCCAAGTACTGCTGGTATGATCCCTGTCGATAGTAAAAGACATAAAACAATGTATCGAGGTCCATTGTGGCAAAGATCCTCGGATCATCAAGACTAGCCAGCAGTTCATTAGGGTAGTAGTCAGGGGTTGGGTACGGGCTCTCTGCGTAATAGTAGCGGGGCCGGTCGGCCATTACTGCATCAGGACAGTGCAAATAAGAAACTTCCACTTGAGGTGCGAGCGATTTTGCGCCTGGATCAGCAAGCCTGGCACTAAGCGTGTCGAGAACAGGCGTGAGGTCTGCGATACATTGAATATTTAGTGACTTGGCGGGGATATTCTTGGTGGCAGAGGGTGTACCGGGAGCACTAGGAGTACGGGCACTCGGGGCACGAGTATTTGGGGTACTTGCAGGAAGAGTTGCTTGAGCAGCCGTAGGGGCAGCCGCTTGAGCAGTCGCTGGAGCAGCCACTGGAGCAGAAGGCAAAGTAGCGGGAGCAGGAATGGTACTTGAGGTAGCGGCGCCACTAGAAGCACTTGAAGCAGGCCCACTGGATGTGTTTGCAGACGACGCATTGGCGGCGATACTCGCAAATGAAGGGGGAGGCAGAGGAGCTATCGATGGGGCCACTCTCGGGGCAGAAACAGGGGTACTAGGGATCGAGGCCGGTGCAGGGGTACTGCTTGCGGAAGGGGTCTTTTTATCCTTCTTTTTGTCTTCCTTGGACTTTTCTTCACGCTCTTTACTGAGGTCTTGGGCCAGGTCCTCGAGAGTATACGTATCGTCTCTAACGATTGTTTCTGCTTCCTCGTCATCGTCTTCAACAAGCCCCAGGTCATCATAAATAGCCTCATCCTCGGCAAAATCGACCTCCTGATTGCTCTCCACATAGTAGAGGATGTCGTCCCGTAACTCATCCACAGACTCGAATGCAAGGGTGTCGTTTTCAATCATTCTGATCATAATTTCCATGTGGTGAATGTGCCACTTGTTACGTTCCACATGATGCTCGATCTCGGCGATTCTGTCCTGTTTGGCGTGGTCTTTCTTACCCTTACGGCCGGTCTGAAGGGTCTCCTCCTCGTGCTCCAGGGTCTCTGTCTGCTCCTCAAGAGCCTCGATCTGCTCCTGGAGGAAATCGCAGGTGTTTTTCTTTTCTTCAAAATGGGGGTCGTCCTCGGGCGCCGTCTGCCACGTTTTCTGCTTGATTTCGCGCTCAACGACCTTGAACCGCTCCATCTCGTTCTCAATGAGCCGCCGCTGCTCGATTAGCTGCTTTTTGTCGCGTACATCGTTGGATCCGATCCAGGTTTTGATCTGGTCGCGCAGCTTTTGAAGCTTTTTGAGCTCCTTTTTGAGGTCCGCCTCGAGCTTCTCCTTTTGGCTCTGGTTCGCGCTGTTTTGTAGCTTATCGTATATTTGGTCAAATATTTGCGTCCCTTCAAGCACGCGCTTGAAGACGCGCTCCATCTCTTGCTGTAACTTGCGCGCGCTCATGGCAGATGATGACTCAATGACCTCCCCTGCACAAGCGGCCAACCTGCTTCCCCAGGACTTTGTTGGGCAGGATCGCTTTGTAGAGGCTAAACTGGATCTTGAGAGGCCCTTAAATGCTGCTAAAGCCGCCGCGGCGCTTTTGGCGCTTGTTTCGCGCTTGTCTGGTGATGAAGATGTGCAGATTGAGATCTCCGGGAAGCCAATCTCGGCAACTCTTAGTGCAGACACAAGTTTCAAGAGTTTAATTGATATTGTAGAGAATGCAATGCCGGATTCCCAGGGTGGTTCCATTACTTTGGCCTGCGGCGATATCTCTTTCAGCTTGGGCTCCGGTTCCCACTCTGGCTCTGGCTCCGGCTCGTGCTGTCGCTACAATGCTCTCATCTACACTCGTAAGCGTATTGAGCTTTTTATTGAGCAATTGATGTTGTTAATTAGCACCGAGCCCGCGCATGTGCTCAAGCAGTCGCTTATTACCCCCTCCCAGACCAAGGTGCTTCCTGACCCTAAACGTGATCTCGACTGGTGCAATTTCCGCGGAGCTATCCACGATATCTTTGCTGCAAATGCCGGTAAATTCCCCGATCGTACTTGTGTTGTCGAGACAGCCAACCCTTTGGTCCCCTCCACCACTACCCGTACGTTTACGTACCGCCAGATCAATGAGGCCTCGAACGCCGTCGCCAATGATCTTCGCAAAAACGGGATTGAAAACGACGACGTGGTCATTATCTACGCCTACCGCGGCGTCGATCTCGTTGTGGCGGTCATGGGCGTCCTCAAGGCCGGGGCCACTTTTAGCGTTATCGACCCTGCGTACCCTCCGTCCCGGCAAAATATTTACCTGAGCGTTGCCAAGCCCCGTGGCCTCATTTACCTCAACAAGGCCGGTGTCATCAACCCAGTGGTCGAGGAGTATATCCAGGAAAATTGCCAGCTAAAGGCCTCGATTGCCGGTCTTGAATTGCGGGACGACGGTAGCCTCCAAACGTCCGGTGCCCAATTGGATGACGTTTCAGCACCCAATGTAGTTGTCGGACCCGATAGCCACCCTACGCTCTCATTCACCTCAGGATCAGAAGGTATCCCCAAGGGTGTCCGCGGCCGTCATTTTTCGCTCGCCTATTATTTCCCGTGGATGGCTGAAACGTTTGGGCTATCTGAAAAAGATCGTTTCACCATGCTGAGTGGTATTGCTCACGACCCCATCCAGCGTGATATCTTCACTCCCCTTTTCCTGGGTGCCCAGCTTTTGGTACCATGCGCTGATGATATTGGTACACCCGGAAGACTTGCAGAGTGGGTCCAGGAGACTGGCGCCAGTGTGACGCACCTTACCCCTGCAATGGGTCAGCTCCTGAGTGCTCAGGCCACGGCAAAGATGCCCGATCTGCGTCGTGCGTTCTTTGTTGGCGACATCTTGACAAAACGCGACTGCTCCAAGCTCCAATCGCTTGCTACTAACGTGGATATTATCAATATGTACGGTACTACTGAAACTCAGCGCGCTGTCTCGTACTTTAGAGTGCCCAGCGTGGCGGCTGACCCGGTCTTCCTCCACACTCAAAAAGATATAATTCCGGCTGGTATGGGCATGCAAAATGTGCAGATGCTGGTGGTCAATCGTAACGATCGGTCTCAGATTTGTGGTGTTGGCGAGGTTGGTGAAATCTATGTTCGCGCCGGTGGTCTATCAGATGGCTACTTGGATTTGCCAGATATGACTGCCGAAAAGTTCCTCACCTCTTGGTTTGTTCCCGAGGGTCACTGGAAAAACCTCACCCCCGATCAACCGTACTGGCTTGGTCCTCGTGACCGTCTCTACCGCTCTGGTGATTTGGGACGCTACCTGCCCGATGGAAATGTCGAATGCTCTGGTCGTGCCGATGACCAGGTCAAGATCCGTGGGTTCCGTATCGAGCTGGGTGAAATCAACACGCATATCTCTCGTCACCCAGCAATTAGAGAAAACGTCACTCTTGTACGCCGTGACAAGGACGAGGAAGCTATTCTGGTGGCTTATGTTGTCCCCGAAACAAGAGAAGAGGATGTATTCAGTGCTCATGAATCTGTCGATGAAGAATCTGAGGTAGTCAAGGGCCTCGTCCAGTACCGCCGCTTGGTCAAGGATCTCAAGGATTACCTCAAAACCAAGTTGCCCACGTATGCTGTACCCTCACTGATTGTGCCCATGGTTAAATTACCGCTCAATCCCAATGGTAAAATCGATAAGCCTCGTCTTCCCTTCCCAGATGCTGCAGAGTTTGCCATTGCCGCCAAGCACTCCAAGCAGGAGAATGTCGATTGGACAGAGACCGAGGCTCGCGTACGGGATTTATGGCTTGAAATCCTGCCCAACCCCCCTGCCCAGATCGAGCCAACCGATAGCTTTTTCGATCTTGGAGGGCATTCGATTCTCGCCACAAAAATGATTTTCCAGGCTCGCATGCGGTTCTCGATCCCCACGTTGCCGCTTGGAGCTGTATTTGAGTACCCTACAATCAAGCAATTTGCTACTTGTGTCTCCAGTGACGACGATATGATCGGTGCGCCGGCTTCTGGAGATGGTGCTGCTGCCGCCAAGGACTCCGTGGCTAAGGAGGAGGCTCAATATGCTGAGGATGCAATCGAGCTGGCCAAGTCTCTCCCTCGCTATACCACACGTAGCGAACCCTACTCTGAGACGGAGTCACTCAAGGTGTTTGTTACGGGCGTGACCGGCTTCTTGGGCTCCTTTTTGCTCCGGGATATGCTCGAACGTGAGCAAAAAGTCTCAATCATTGCTCATGTACGTGCCAAAGACGCTGCTGCTGGTCTGGAACGTATCAAAACAAGTGGGAAAGCGTACGGTACCTGGAAAGATTCATACGCACAACGCATTGAGGTTATCGTGGGTAATCTTGAAGATAAGCATTTTGGCCTGGATGACGACAAGTGGACTGAACTCTGCGAGAGTGTCGATGCTGTGATTCATAATGGTGCGCTTGTGCATTGGGTTTACCCCTATAGTACTTTGAGGGGGCCCAATGTACTGGCTACTATTAACGTTATGGAACTGTGTACGTTGGGCACCGCCAAGGCATTTACTTTTGTTTCTTCTACATCTGTCCTTGATACTGACTATTATGTTGGCCTCAGCGATAAACTGTTGGCACAAGGGAAATCGGGTCTACCTGAGAGCGATGACTTGCAAGGCAGTGCAAAGGGTCTCGGCAATGGGTACGGCCAAAGCAAGTGGGCTGCAGAGTTTTTGATTCGTTCCGCTGGCCAGCACCGTGGCCTCACCGGCACGATTGTCCGCCCCGGCTATATCTTGGGTGATCGTGGTACGGGTATCTCTAATACAGATGATTTCCTTATTCGTATGCTCAAGGGATCGCAGGAATTGGGTCTCTATCCTGATATCTCCAACACAGTCAACATGGTGCCGGTCGATCATGTGGCGCGTGTGACGGTTGCCTGTGCGCTAAACCCTGTTTCTCGTGATGTTTGTGTGGCCCATGTAACCTCGCACCCTCGTATTACATTCTCTGAGTTCTTGTCTGCCCTCACTGCCTATGGCTATAATGTCAAGGCCACTGACTATATGAACTGGCGTGTGGCTCTCGAGCAGTATGTTGTTGAGAAGGGGGACCATGCACTTTTCCCGCTACTTCACTTTGTTCTCGATAACTTGCCTCAAAGCACCAAGGCTCCTGAGCTCGACGACTCCAATACCGTGGCCGCTCTCACTGCTGATGCAAAGCGGACGGGTGAGGATGTTTCTGGTGGGTCTGGTGTAGATGAAAAGCAGCTTGGTATCTATTTTGCTTTCTTGGCTGCGATTGGTTTCCTTGAGACCCCCAGCGCTGGTCAGTTGCCGCTGGCCAACATCCCCGCGGAAATTCTCGAGAACTTTGCCAAAGCGGGTGGACGCTCTAAATAAAACATTGTAAATAAAACAAAGTTGTCTATGAAGTTCGGTTTTAGTGAAAAGGGGAAGGGGGCAAGATACCTGGTCACTTTGAATCTTGAGGAGACTGAAACGGTAATTTACGGGGCTGGTGTTGATTGGCCTTTGATAATGGAACTGTAAACTTACTTGAGGCGTGAAATAGAGTCTAATTTAACTGGAGTATGCTGTACCTGGAGTTTGCCACACTACCGGTCATTCTGAGAAAATGGCGGATAATCTCTTCCTTCCCTTGAACCGACTTCAAATTCATACAAGATCACAAAGCAAAGCTATTCTATCCTAATGGGTCCAGTTATCAGGCATTTGTTGAAACATTTTACCGAGACATCTAGCCCATACCGATGATTTCAAGTCCTACTAGTTAGTTGCCAAGATTGGACTGCATATCTAGCTTACATGCGACTTATCTGATCGGCAAGTATGATTTTCTATTTGATCCAGTGGTATAAGATCTACATGAATTAGTCATCTTAACTATCCTAGTCACTGCATAGGCGATAATTCACGTCACGTCGGGGATGCTATAATTAGATAGGGACCATACAGTCAGAGTTGTGAAAAGTAAGGGGTGCTATGTATGGCCAGGATACTAGATAAGAGTTTATCTGGCTTGCCTTGTTGACAATTCTACCTGCCTGACTTGCCGAGACATTTCTCAAGAACTTCGAAAAAATCTCTTCTTCTCTCCACCTTGTCTCGCTACCCTGCAGCTGTGTTCTGAGACCTACATTTTTGGATCGGTCCCTGGCATGGGCTAGCGTGAGATATTTAGATAGTCGATCAAGACGGCCGACAAGGAGCCAGATTCTATTACTACCTAAAGATAAAAGCCAAGCGACTCTCATATAGAGCGGCCTTGTGTTGGAAATTTTGTTAGAATTAGCACCCCAGGACATAACAGAAGCACTCTGGACTCGACAAAGTCTTCAAGTCTTACGTTATGGCAGAAGATCCTAACTCTTGCCTGCTAATGCATATTAGTAAAGCCATTCCTTCCCCCTCTTCGGGTTGCGTTGATTCACCTTGTCTCGCGTACACTGCTTTTACATAGGTTTAAACTGGTCTGTAGAATTAGAGATACTACGTAGCTGTTGGGGATATGTTCTAGCACGGTTGGGCCTGATGTAATTCATGTTCTGAGCTTGTTGGCTGGGGTGAAACAATCCATGCCTATCGAAAACGATGCGGCGCTCAAGCAGATTAGGAACCTGCGTGAGGGTAAGCACGAGTTGGAGAAAGCTGGATACTTACCTTGAATAGTCAAACAGTTTACAAAATGTCTTGACGAATAAGTTTACTGGTTGTTGAAACATATCGTACACACTTTTCTAACGACCTTGAATCGCCCTCAAGGAGTCTATCCAGCGCAGGCCGGGCTGGAACGAATTAAAGGAAATAAAACTGCCCCAAGGTAACTCGAGAAAAGAGCGGGATCAATCGACCAGCTCAAGTGAAGCAACCTGCACGAGGCGGCTCCGTCGCTGTGTGTCTTGCAGCGGGCAGGTGAACCCTTGCCCTGCTCAAAAGGTGCAGGTATCAAAAGTCCAGAATTTGGTCAGGGTTCCAGCCGCATTTTAGATCTCGCTTGAAAAAACCGCGATGGCACGACCGCTGGCTAAGAATGTAGGCACCATCGCACTAATAATGGGATCCATGCTAGTGAGTCTTTATATCTATCTCTATGAGGCACAGCGGATTACGGCCCTCAGACCGTACTTTGGCCGAGGTCAACCATCGGCACTTCGAATCCTGCTTGAAGAGGTATCCAGCACCCTTGAGAGTACTACGCAGGTATATCTGGAAGGGTTTCAGGCCGATACTACACATAATTGTGCTAGCAGATCAGAATTTTTCGAGGGCTCTGTTTCGTGGTATCTCAATGAGGTTAAAAACTCTTTTAATGATTGGTGGAAAGAGTCTACGGAATGGTACCTCAATGATTTAGTTGCAAATACCCGTCGTGCCGCCATTGAAGGGGTATGGCTCAAGGATCGGCGGGAGCGACTACACAACCGCAACTCGCAGCTACTGGCGAACTACTACCAAACAGAAGCCAGTGTCAAGGCCCACAAATTCGTACGCCCCGAAAATGCTCACGAGGGCGCGGCAAATGCCTCCAAAATAACAATTATCAGCGCCAGCGACGTGAGCTCGGGGATCAAGCTCGAGCAGTGCAAGCAGGCTATCGCCCAGCGCGAAGATTATGCCGAGTATCATGGAAACAAGTTCATTTTCTACAACCTGACCAAGTATCATGGCGCCAAAACTGTCGAGCACCCCGTCTGGCTCAAGCTGCCACTCATAGAGGAAACGTTCAACAACGATCCCGACTGCGAGTGGGTTTGGTGGCTCGATACTGATATCGTGCTCACTAACGGCAACTTTGACTTGTCGCTTGATCTTCTGAATCCCGCAGCTATGGCCCAGCGATACCTCAAGTCGGCGCCCGTGCCCGAGCTATTGGACAGGTTTGGACCAAGCGGCAGGAGCCCCAACGAGTTTGATTTCAATAAGATTGATTTTGTGCTTTCTATTGATTATAATGGTATCAATATGGGCTCAGTACTCGTGCACAGGTCGCAGGTTAGCAGCGAAGTGCTTCAGGTGTGGTCAGACCCCCTTCAAGTATATACTGGAGAGCACACTTGGCGTCATGTCCGCCGCGAACAGGACGCATTTGCTCGTCTTTGGCATGACCTTGCCGTTTTACGCGAACACACTGCGTTTGTAGGCGGCCCAGCCCTCAATTCATATGCAACAAACTGCAGTACGCGCTGGGTCGTTGGCGATACCCTCGTGCATTTAGCGGGTAGAAGTGGCTATTCGTCTTATGATGACGAGTGGAACAGAAGTTTTGAAATGGGTATCGCACCTGGCGACCCAACTCCTGAGGATTACGGTGTCGGCATGTTTCCTGCTGCGCAGGTATGAAAAGAAACAGATTACTGTGAACTAATCACACAAGTTTTCAATTAGACGCGTGAGCCAGCAGATGGGGTACTCGCTGAGTTCTGTGAGGACAAGCATGTGCCGTGACAACATTGTCAAGCCCCAGGGTAGAGTGGGCCCGTTAGCCGGATGTTTGGGGGAGATTAACTCTGAGCTTTCTAGTGCATGGAGATCCTGCTATGGGCGTCATCGCCTGCTCTGAGCGTCTCTTCCCGCTCTAGCATTCATCCAGCTGGGCATCCTTCCTGCTCTAAGGCCCTGTTCTGGCCACCGTCGCTCTATAGCATCATCAAAACATTAATTAATCATTAAAAATATACACATTACCATCATCAACTTCGTCTAGGGCCCCACTCTCAGCAGCACTGCTTCACCTGTTGGATCCCAATAGTATCGCCAGACAATAAGAAATACGACAAAAATACTGATACCCACATAGTAATCAGGATATAGCCATTGTAGTACATAGCCATGAGCATTAGCAGGTACGACGCACCAAACTCGATGGTGTACAAAAGCGACCTGACCGCTTGTTGCCATAAACTAGGGGGCAAGTGGCGGGTGATGAGCGAGATTGTACCAGTTTTAGAATCGCAGCAGGTCTCGTCGATGGTCTCCACGCTCGAAGTCTGTGCAACGTACCGGTCAAACTCGCGATGAGCGCGCCGAAGTGCTTCCAGGGCCAAAATCCACGCAAACACCCCGATACAGGTACCGGCAAACATACCGCGGCTTTTAATGTGCCAATCAGTAGAGATAAAGCACGCATCAATTGTGTTCCAGTTCCAGAGCATGCTGATCTTGCAAGACCCACCCATATCCATGGAGCTATCACTCCCCATATCCATTGCGGCTGTAGAGGTAGCTGTGGCGGCTGCAGAAGCCATATCCATGGACATTGAAGCCATGGCACTGGACATTGATGCCATATCCATGCTCATACTAGCCGTGGCACTGGCCATAGATGCCATAGACGAAATAGTGGAGCTCATCGAAGCCATATCCATTGACATTGAAGAACTCACAGAGGTCATATCCATGCTGGCCATATCCATGTTTAAGGTTCGAGGTCTAGCACTCTACTAAATACTTTTTGACAAAGTGCTCATTAAATGCTCGTCGGAGGTTAGGGTTTGGAAAGCGATAGTGAAAAATCGGTCTCGGGAGTGAATTCGAGGCTGAAAAAGAGCTGTATTCGAATCTAGAGGCGGCGCGAGAGCTCTAGTAGTGAATGAATTCTACTTTAATTAAACTTTGAACATTTTTATGCATCTATGCGTGCATATGCATGGAGTTAATCTGCTCTATGTGCGCATATAGGCATTAAAGAGTAATATACGAGCATTTAAAGATGAATGTAGAAACTATATTGCTGACAAGCTAACCTCAAGGGATTAACGCGTTGAGAGTGTGGGAGGGGGGTGCCAGTGAACATTTCAAGCTGTGTGAACTGGTTAATAGGAGAGAACTAGCCTAAAGAACCGTAAAAAAAGTACTCGAATCATGGTTGTTTCCAAGTCTGGATCATTCAGGGCTATTTCAATGACCGCGATTGTACCCACGTCGAGACCCTTTGATCTCCCACAATAGGCCGTTGGCCAGCAGGCCATAGTATCTAGTAATACAACAATAATATCGAGTGACCCATAGGGTAGCATGCAGTCTTGATTGCCAACACACCCCGGCTTTAGCCCGCCTTATCGCCTACCAGTCGAGCGGTTGGGGTAGAATAGTAGCCTGACGCGATCCCTCTCCACCTTGTCAAGAATTCGCTCAGCGCGGATATAGTATAAAGACAGTTAGTTATATGGCAAGACAACAGAATCTATCATCCGTGCGAGATCCATCGCCTAAAGTCTTACACACGTCAAGAACCTCTTCTGAGCCGAGCTTCGGGCTCCGCATACAGTAAATAGTAGTACAATAATTTCGTTATATAAATTTAAATAGTCTAGTCGACCTCCTCAACAGTGGGGCCGTCACCAGCACCGCCTGCGCCAGGAGCACCTCCAGCGCCGGGGAATCCGCCGGGAGCACCACCGGGAGCGCCGCCAGGAGCACCACCAGCACCGTAGATCTTTTGGAGAATGGGGTTGGCAATACCCTCGAGCTCTTTTTGCTTGTCGGTGTACTCATCGGTGGAAGCGGAGGAGGAGTTGTCGAGCCAGCTAGTGGTCTCGTTAATTGCCGCCTCGAGCTTGCTCAAATCAGCGGGATCAGCCTTGGACTTGATAGCGTCCTCAGATAGACTCGACTTGAGACTGTAGGCGTACGATTCGAGGGCATTCTTGGCGCCAACGCGAGCAGCCTCCTTGTCGTCGTCTTCCTTGTATTTCTCAGCCTCGTTAACCATACGATCAATCTCTTCCTTGGAAAGGCGGCCTTTATCGTTGGTAATAGTAATCTTCTGAGTCTTACCAGTACCCTTCTCAAGAGCAGACACATTCAAAATACCATTGGCGTCAATGTCGAAAGTGACCTCAATCTGGGGGACACCACGGGGAGCAGGAGGAATACCGGTGAGTTCAAACTTTCCGAGAAGGTTATTGTCCTTGGTAAACTTGCGCTCACCCTCAAAGACCTGGATCAACACACCGGGCTGGTTGTCGGCATAAGTGGAGAAAGTCTGAGACTTTTTGGTAGGAACAGTGGAGTTACGAGCAATAAGTTCGGTCATAACACCACCAGCAGTCTCGATACCAAGAGACAAAGGAGCAACATCGAGAAGCAAGATATCCTGAGTCTTGGTGGAGGTGTCGCCGGTCAAAATGGCAGCCTGGACAGCAGCACCGTAGGCAACGGCCTCATCGGGGTTAATACTGCGGTTAAGCTCCTTGCCGTTGAAAAAGTCAGAGACAAGCTTTTGGATCTTCGGGATACGGGTCGATCCACCAACGAGGACAATCTCGTCAACAGAGTTCTTGTCAAGCTTGGCGTCTTTGAGAACCTTCTCGACGGGTTCGAGGGTTGAGCGGAAAAGATCTTGGCAAAGCTCCTCGAAACGGGCACGAGTGATGCTAGTGTAAAAGTCAATACCCTCGTAGAGAGAGTCGATCTCAATGGGGGTCTGAGCAGAGCTAGAAAGAGCACGCTTAGCACGCTCGCAGGCAGTGCGGAGACGACGGAGAGCACGCTGGTTGCCAGAAATATCCTTGCCATTCTTGCGCTTGAACTCAGCAATGAAAAAGTTAACGAGACGGTTATCGAAATCCTCGCCACCCAAGTGAGTATCACCGGCAGTGGCCTTGACCTCGAAAATACCCTCGTCAATATTCAGAAGAGAGACATCAAATGTACCACCACCGAGATCAAAGATCAGAACATTGTGCTCCTTCTCTGTTTTCTTGTCAAGACCATATGCAATGGCAGCAGCAGTGGGCTCGTTGATGATACGAAGTACGTTAAGGCCAGCAATGAGACCGGCGTCCTTGGTCGCCTGACGCTGTGAATCGTTAAAGTAAGCGGGGACAGTAATGACGGCGTCATTGACCTTGCCGCCGAGATAGCCCTCCGCAATTTCCTTCATCTTGGTGAGTACCATGGAGGAGATTTCCTCGGGGGTAAAAGTCTTGGACTCGCCCTTGTACTCCACCTGAATGACTGGTTTGCCGCCCTTATCGATAACCTTAAAGGGGAAATGCTTGATATCCGTTTGAGTCTCGGGGTCAGCGAATTTGCGGCCAATGAGACGCTTGGCGTCAAACACAGTGTTGGCCGGGTTCATAGCGGCCTGGTTCTTGGCGGAATCACCAATAAGACGCTCAGTATCAGTGAAGGCAACAAACGAAGGGGTTGTGCGATTACCTTGGTCATTGGCGATAATTTCGACGCGATCATTTGCGAAGTGTGCAACGCAGGAGTAAGTGGTACCCAAATCAATACCAACAGCTTTAGACATGAGGAAAACTGAACGTGGGGAGTCAACGTTTATATATCGACTGCGCCGAAACCCCGAGAATAATCGAGCTACTTCCACAGGATGCATTTTACCCTTACCCACATGCATATCACCCTGCAGGTTGCTATCTATTCAGTTTTATTCACCAAACTCGCAGAAAATGTCACCGAATTATCACGGCATTACAGCTATATCACTTATTCTCAGCTGCTATATTTTTTCTTGTCTCTACTTTAGTCTTTTTGCAATAGTTACGCAGCAGCAAGCAAACGTGTCTCCCCCATGCACATCTGATACTCACGTGAATCACCTACACCGGTGCAACTAGCTGAAATTCTAGCAATGAGTTGATGCCCTCTATCGTGGGGTCTACCCATAGTTTTATTTCTCTATATGGTCTATCTGACGTCTGCAAGCAATTGTCGGGGTTGCTGTATGACGTTGTCCCTGCATCAAATGAGCAGCTTGAGATTCAAGCGACTTTTGATTTGCAGGCTACACTTTTCATGACTGAGCCCAAGGTACTTGCTCCCAATGCATTATAGATGCAATCAAATGCTGCACTCGTATGCAACCCTCTGCATTGTCGATGCAGTAAGATTTATCTCTGAGGTTGAGCCGCTGGAGCGCGTGCTTGACTAGTGACTTTGAACGTCTTCTTTGCTGCTAGCTGCTTGTCAGTCTCTCCGTTAACAACTTGTAGTTTAGGCTAGATCGGCCTGTTTGCATGGGAGTAATTTTCGTCAAGTTCGCTCCCGGAAACTTGAGGGCCAGTCTCTTATCTTTACATATCGCCTACCTTTTTGATATCCCCTGTTGCCAAAATGCCACCTGCTACCAGATTCCGATCTAGGAAAGTTAAACAGTGTTTATACGCCTAGCTCAGTCCTTCCTTGTATCCAAATGCAGATTTACTGGCCCAGCATATTCACATTACTAGGTCTTGGTTGGGCCTCGCTGGAGTATAAACCTCGCAAGGTGACGAGCCAACTACCAGAAATTCTAGTTCGTTCAGCAAGAGAAGGTCTCCACCCTGGCGAGCACGAGTTTCGACGTAAGCGTCAATTAAAAGCCAGTGAAGCGCTAGTTGATTTTCTCGAGTCTTCAAACGTCCAGTTCGACCCCAACACTTATACCTCTACAATTGGAATCGCCTTCAGCGGGGGTGGCCACAGAGCCATGTTACTAGGTGCCGGCGAGCTTATGGCACTAGACAAACGGTCCAGCAGCGGCGGACTAGCTGGTATTCTCCAAGCTTCAACCTATGTTACTGGTCTCAGTGGTGGCAGCTGGATGTTGGGGTCTCTGATGTTCAATGGGTTCCCATCTGTGCAAGAGCTGGTTGACAACCCAAACATCTGGAACTTGGAACGGCCGCTTTTCAGTCCCTGTAAAGATGGGTTTTTCAGTGGGATTGAATTTTATGGGGCGATATTCGGCGAGGCTGCCAAGAAGAAAGCTGCAGGGTTTTCGGTTACAATCACCGATATCTGGGGCAGAATGCTAATGCGACAGCTGATTGATCAGTCAAGAGAAAGACCTTGGCTTTGGTCTCAGATAAAGCTCGAGGAATGGTACCAACATGCGGATGCGCCCTACCCTATCGTCACGGTTAATAGTCGGACTCCACCGAGTGTTCGGGCGAATATATCGTCGCAAATCTTTGAATTCACGCCATATGAGCTGGGCTCGTTTGATCCTGATCCATTTGCCTTTGCCAATCTCGAGTACCTGGGAACCCCTGCCTACATGGACAAGCCGTACATGTCTACCGGCATAACTGGCCTCGACAATGCCGGGTTTATTCTGGGAATATCTTCTTCACTCTTTGACCAGATGATATCAGGGATTATTGAACGAGCCACGAGCAGCCCGCTGATGGCAGATTATACGCGACAATTCCTGCACAATGTAGGCATGGGCGAGCTCAAGGATGTGGGGCTCATTGCTCCCAACCCATTTTATGAGCACCAGCTAGAAAATGAGCAGCCCTCTAGCCACAACAAATGGCAGCTGTATTTGGCTGATGGTGGCAGTAGTAAACAGAATATCCCAATCCAGCCGCTGCTACAGCCTGAGCGCCAAGTGGACGCTATCTTTGCATTTGATAACGGTGGAAGTGCCATTGATTGCGCGTGGCCTGATGGGTTTAGTCTCTATCAGTCGTATATGCGCCAGTTCCATGTGGAAAACTCTGCGCCCTGTGCACCTGTACCCGACCAGCACACGATGGTGAACCTGGGGCTGGTGGAGCGGCCGACATTTTTCGGTTGTTATGCCCGTAATATGAGCGAGGTCTCGCCGCTGATAATATATGTGCCCAATGAGCCGTATTCGTGCTACTCCAACACCTCGACTTTCCAGCTTGTGTACAGCAAAGACGAGGTCAATAAGATGGTGAAAAATGGGTTCGATACTGCCACAATGGGGAACATGGAGCTGGACCCTGATTGGAATACCTGTGTAGCATGTGCGATAACCCAGCGGAGCCGTGAAAGAGCCGGCGATGAGCTCACGCCCGAGTGTGTTGCGTGTTTCTCAAAGTATTGCTGGGATGGAAGTTTTGATACCGATAGCAAAAAGGCCCAGGCGACTTTAAGAAGGGAGCGAAGTTTGAAGTT
This sequence comes from Wickerhamiella australiensis, assembly GCA_030579635.1. Lineage (NCBI taxonomy): Eukaryota > Fungi > Ascomycota > Dipodascomycetes > Dipodascales > Trichomonascaceae > Wickerhamiella > Wickerhamiella australiensis. Next base: position 16,951 of record JAKTRM010000052.1, on the reverse strand, counting down.
GTGATGGTGACTTTCTGCACCTACCCGACAGGTTAGCACTGGCCGCACCAGCCAGCTCACACCGCACCTTGCCCGGCCACTGGTCCCCACTCTACACATAATTTTATACATAGCTAAATACAGATGCCAGCACCTGATACTCATACCAAAACGAGCTTGCCCTCTCTGACCTGAGCAACTTCCTTGAGAATCACCCGAAGACGGTCCTTGTTTTCCTTGTTTTGTTTAAGCTTTTTCTTGAGGGCCGAGATGAGCTCGGAAATGCTCAGACTCTTGCCCTCAATGGCCTGTCTTACATCCTCAGAGGTCAACAACGTAGCGTCGCTGGTATTGGCAGCACTATACTGTGACTGCTGCGGTGGTACGGAGACTACTGGTGAAATAGGTTCAGGGGACTGATTGAGCTGGTTTTGGAGGGCTGGAAGCGACGTAACTGGCTGCTGTTGCTGCTGCTGCTGTTGGCCCTCACGGCGGGGAACCTTGGGATTCCACTCGCCCTCTGGGAATCTCCGAAGCACATTAGGCGGCAACTGGATAACCGCAAACCCGTGCGGCAAGTTTTTTATATTTTTGCGCCTAAACACAACCAAAGACGGTGTGCTGGGGTCCTGTTGCGACTTGGTTCCCTGAGCGTCCGGTTCCTGCTTGATCTCTGGTTCCGAGTCGTTGTCAGAGTCTGAGGCGTACGGGTTCTCGTCGTCGTCCGAGTCATAATAGGCGTTCTTCTCGAGGCTCCGCAAATACCTCCTGAGTTTCTTGCCCTGTTTGTCGATTTCCTGGTCGTCGCCAAACAGGTCGTCATCCTCTTCTTCTTTGGCCACCGAAGGGTGAGTAGCTTGGAGCTGTTCCTTTTTGATGCGGTCCTGGACCTCTTTGAGATCTTCCTCGGGACCATCAATAAGGGGAGCTTCCTCGTCATCTGCAAACTCTTCATCATAGTCCATTTCCTCACCATTGGGCCCCCGTTCTTCGCCACCCTCGACTGTCCGCATCTTTCGCAACGTTTGGGTGCCCTTGCCAGAAACACCCTTTTCGGCTTGCAGGCGATCCATGATCCACCTGTTGTGGCCGTGATCCTTCTTTTGCATCCGTTCCTCTGCCTGGTCGAGACTCAAAGACGCAAACTTGTTCCGGGACTGCATTTTGTACCATTTCTCCACCGGTATCATCTTGAACCCGAAATGATCAAACACAAAAACCACATACGAGTCTGATTGAGCTGCTTCGTAGCTCGAGACCCACGCATTGCTACCATCAAAATCCTCCATGACCCAAGGCAGGTGTTCTTCCTGGCGAAGTTTCCGCGCCGCTTCGCCATCTTGGTCGGTACCCCCCAGCACCTGGTGCGTTTTACGTTTTTTAAACAGGTTCGACCGCTGCTTCTCCTCCTCCTCTTGTTGCTCGCCAACCGTCATTTGCAGGTTCTTGGGGTCTTTACGCTGGAACCGGATCGGTGGCGTGAACTGTTCCTTGATGTTGACCTTGTTGCGAGCCTGGAACTTGACGATATGGTACCGAGAATCACTGAGCTCTTGTGGGGTACAAGCACGTAGATGGAACTCTTTCCATTCTTCCTGGGGCTGACCGTGCTGCTGCTGCTGACCGTTGGCGAGCATACCTGGGGCTTGCCCTGGTGCTTGTCCTGGTCGTAATTGACCCGGTGCCATGTGAGAACCCATGTGGGAACCCATGTGGGAGCCCATTTGGGGGCCCTGCTGACCCATATGACCAGCGACTGGATGCCCTGGGTGGCCTGGACCTGGGCCTCCTGGAACCGCGCCAGCGGAGCCCGGCACTGGCCCCCCTACGGTACCTGGTCCACCGGGCATTCCAGGCCCTTGAGGACGCATGCCCATCTGCGTTTGGAATCCAGGACCCTGCGGCTGAGTCTGCCCCTGGTTCTGCTGTCCAGAAGGCGGGGGCCTGCGGAAAACAGGCCGTTTGGCCCGTCTTAATGGGTCCGCAGTCTCAAACTTTGGCATTGTCAGCGTCCGGTCTCAGCTCCAGGGTCTTAAAAAAGTGCCCAGCAGTTAGGACCCGCTTTATGGTCCCCTCGAGACCGGCTTCAAGCCTCTCTCGACTCTATGGATCACGCAAAAAATAGCCCAATCAAGAAAATCAACACATCCATTCGCAGAATCACTATTGTGGTCGTAGGTACTGCTATTGCATACAAGGCTTGGACCTGGTGGAACTACCTCGACGACAAGACTGTGAAACAAGCAGCACCGGGAGCGTTTAGGGGCGAGCTAGTTGAGCCAGTGGAGCGCAAGTCTCAATATGAGGGTGCTGGCGATTCGGCGCTCGGTAGACGACGTGGCGATCGTTTACAGGCGTATAGTTTTTTCACCAGGAGCTGAACTTGCATGGAGCTGGATCTGGAACTGGAGCTGGATCTGGAACTGTTACCAGCACGCCGCATCTAGCACTATTGGAATGGCAGCTGTAAACTTTAACGGCTCTGCCTAGCTCTATATTGTACATATATATTACTATTATTATTACCTTCTTAATGGGGTTTCTGCTCTACTATCTACCTCTAGAGCTTCTGAACACTCGACTCCAACTTATAAGATCTATACAGTCTCCTGGGCTCAATTGAATTCATGGTTTCCACCAATCCATTTATCCAAAAATACCAAACTCTCCAGGGGCTTGTTGTAGGGCACCATATGCCCTGCATCGTAAACGCGCAAAAACGTCAGGTTGCCGGCACTCTTGGTCTGGCCAGCTTCACGGCCATTAATGTGCCAGGGCCGCAGCTCCTGGGCGGCGAACTCGTCGTGGTACTCCCACTGCAGCTTGTTGGTCCAGGCCTGATTGCCGAGCCAGTTGCAGATATAGTCTTTATCGCCCGCGTAAATCAAAACTGGGACGTTGTGCTCGAGAATATCCTTGACGTGGTTCTGGAACGGCATATTAAGGTCACCTCTAAAGAAGAACTTGGTGCCCACATCACTGCTGCAGCCAACAAACTCATCGATGGGCTCAGCGCCCAGCTCTTTCTGTACGTGAGGCTGGCTCAAGTACTCGGAAACCCAATCAATTTCAGGGTAGCACTCGTCGCCGCACACGTCGCGGATATCGTAGGCGTTTCTCCCGGTCTCATAGTAGGGCTGCGAGATATCGGCGCAATAGTAGCTGCTGGAGAGACACACAAGGCTATTTAGCGTGTCATAACAAGCCTGGATCAGCTGCTGGCACCGCGGCAGCTTCTTGTACATTGCATCGCAGACCTCAGGCTCAAGGACGCTCGGGTACCCACCGAGACCACAGGCCATGCCGATCTGAGCCTCTTCCTGGTTGTAAGCATCAGTGATACCATTGCCAATAAGCACTGAAGTCAGATTGAAGTTGCGGTCCTCGTGCTTGAGAATCTCGGCACCAATAGCCGGCAGGTAGTGGCCGCCATAAGACTCGCCGGAGATGTGGAAGTCGCCGCCAGCATACTCGGGGAACTCCAAAAAGAAAACACTCAAAAACTTGTACACATCTTCAGCTGCAAGGGCAGTAGTAGAGACATCGGTCTCACTGTACGAGTAGCCAACATTGACGGGTTGGTCAAGGAACAACAAGTTGGCATGGTTGTTCCAGCTATAAGGGTTATAAGTCAAGGTCAAATTTTTGTTAATGGAGGAGGGCCCCAGCTCGAAAAACTCGCCAGTGGACGACGAACACCCGGGCCCACCATTGAGCCAGAGGACAAACGGGTCCGATTTGGGCTTGTCGCGAGATTCAAAGAACCAAAAGAAGAAATGCTTGTCTTCATCGAGAATATCAACGTACCCACTCCATTGCTTGACGGTATCGACGCCCAGCTTCCCCGGGTTGCGGGCCCGAATCTGGTGGTTGGGGAACTCAGGGCTCGTGGCCACAATTTCCCAGTCGTCACGACGCTCAAACTTGAGAGGCCTGGATTTCCGGGTCAAGTCGGCGGCCAAACGCTCGGTGTTGTCGCTAATGACCTGGTCGAGGAGGTGCGAGACTCCGAGGTTCTCGACGATTTCATGGTCGATTGCGCTCAGTTTGAATTGCTCAAACTCGTTGTACTGCAGCGGGATTTGTGCTGCCTGAGCAAGCGTTAGTCCGGCCAAAAAAGTGGACTTCATGTTGGTTACTCAGGAGCCACTCGGTACCTGCACCATATATGCAGTTACTGCAGGGTCCGGGTAACTCAGGTATGAGTCTAAAGTGAGTTTAGGGGAGATTGGGGGGCAAAGTTTGAGGGGCGGGGAGATCTGGTATTGAAATTGGGCTTAGGTAGGGGCTATATTCGAATAGGTTATCTCATTGAGGATCGTGAACCGATATCAGAGCGGACCGAGTATAGAGAGATTGTTTAGATTGGGGCATGCATCCAATTGGTGTGATCAGCAAGATAACGAGGTGGGGGATGTGGCAAAGTGGCGGGTCTGTGGCGAACGAGTGGCCAAATAGTGGCAAATTAGTATCAGCTCCAAACTTGTATATTCTTTTCTCAGTATTTTCAGAGCTCAAATAGCCTAAAAATCTCAATAACTCAACATTTATAGACCAATTGCTCAAGCCAAACCAAAATTTGGCTTCTCAGACATCTCATCCACCTCAGTCCTCCAAACCAATGTAACAAACACCACAACAGGCATGCAACAGGGTAAAAGCCAATTCATTTAGCCAACTCACCTATCTACCTATCGCATAAACATCCGCCCCTCTTATCAACCTGCTCCCCTAATGCTATATGAAATTTTTACACTGATGGCAATTGTTATCGTATACAAGCGGCTTCAGCTAGAGCCAATAGGGTTTATGCCTCGCCGTAAGCACTTGAAACTCACGGCCCCGAAGATGCTTGCTCATCGCAATCGGTACTCTAGCGCTCAGGTGGCCCGGTGCATCTGGGAGCTAAACGAAGCAATTGAGCACCTTGTATGGCTGCGCAACACACCAGATGTGGCTGATTCTACATTTGATTCCCCATTTATTTTTGAGGATCATTCGACTTTTGTGATCCCCATCACCCCCGAGATAGGCAGCCCTGCCCTGGACCACGGCGAGCTCTACAGTACGGTCGTGACGCACATCAAGCTGTTGTGCTTTCAATTGCAGGTTATGGGCCACGACCGGGATCATGCTGGCGTACTCACCAGGAGCATGAGCTTTGAGCACCTCAAAGTGCTGCTCAACACAAAGGAGACCAACGAGTGCACCCGGGACCTCATGAGGGTATTGGGCCAAAAGAATAAGAAAAGTCACAGGCCCGCGGCTAGTCCGCGCTAGCCGCAGAAGTATCCGATAAATTAGGCTAGACCTATATAGTTTTAGGATTAGGAAGAGTGAATACATTGAGTCTCCGGGCCCTGACAATGATGCCGCAGATAAAGCCCTCCCAAATAAAACACGACCTCACTTGGATTTCTCCAGACGCTCTTGATTCTTGTGCTCGGCATCCAATTCAGCCAGCGTGACCGATGCCCTGTACAGCTGGATACCATTGAGGACCTGCTTCAGCAACCAAAAGGGGCATGTGAATGCAATAATAAGGGTCGGGTAGCTGAGAGGAACGCCGTTAATGTATCCGAGATTGGGCGGGGACCGCAATGGGAACGAGCTCAGGTATAACCCGATAAAGAAGAGCTCGTTGCAGGCACACACAAAGAACAAGACATGCTTGTTGGTGTAGTAGAGCTGCAGGAGCTTGGACTCGTCGCCGACGTTCTTATGGCTCAAGGAACCCGAACAAAGCGACGAGTACATGTGCATATAGTGTGAGGAAAAGTCCAGAAAGACCAAAAGCTGGAAAACAACGACGTACCGCGGATACGTGATGCACAGAAAGCAAATCAGAGAAGAGGTGGTGCAGCGGTCAGTAACCATATCCAAAACGGCCCCAAACTGACTCGTCTGGTTGTACTTGCGCGCAGCCGCCCCGTCGAGCGCGTCCAGCAGGCATGACACGCAGTAGAAAACCGTGCACACTTTGGGGTGCAGCTCCATAAACCAAAGCGAAACCAATGCAAAAACAATCCGTGAGTACCCAATCAGGTTCGGAATGTACAAAAAGACATCGCTGCTGTGTGTCGGCATGCTTAGTGGCAAGAGGGGGGTGAGAGGAGGGTTTGCTGTCTGAGCCAGAAGGGTGGCAGCACGGCGGCCCAACCAGTGAATTGTAAAAGAATGCTGGAGAATCTTTCAAAGAGAATTTGCGGCATTTAATTGCTGGTTGAGCGGGTGTGCGCGACCACCTTGAGCACCAACGCGCCTGGGCGCGCTCTTGTCTTGCTGACTGCCACAAGAAGATGCTCAAGCGTCTGAAGCGAAAGGAAGAGGAGAGACCCTCTACCACTCGATTGGCTAGTATGTTGACCCGTTTGAACGTTGAGGAGGGCAAAAAGTCCCCCAACCGGCTGCGGGTTCCCTGGAAGCGCCGCGGTCGGGTCTCCGAGGACAGCCTCCGGTCTTCGCACTCTGGGTCCGAGGGTAGGGGCCATACGCCTACTTCGAGCATTGGCGGCAGCGTTTCCACTTCGGCGGGCGTTGCTACCAGTGTGACCGCCGCTCTTGGGTCCATGGCGCCGTTCCCGCTCATAAGGTCCCGGTCGAGCGTGGATCCTGTGCTGAGTGCCCCCAAAGTCTTGAGGGGCCGCTCGTTGACTGAGGGCGAGCCGCCGCTCGATCTCGATCCCAGCAAATCGCCGCAACCAGCCGCCCTATCGCCGCAACCAGCGCCCGTGGACCCCCCGCTGCCGCCGTTTAGCGAGGATACCGATGTCGTTGCGTACCTCTCGCAGCTCGAGGCCCAAAATAGAGGCGGCAGGCTTTGCCTCAACCTGGCAAAACTCCCCTCAAACTTCCTCAAGCAGGTGATGCACACCTACGTCTCGACACAGTTTAGCTTCACAAACGAGCCGATTGATATCGCCCTGAGAAAGTTTTTGCTGCTGGTTAAACTGCCCCTGGAGATCCAGCACACTGAGCGGGTCCTGGAATGCTTTAGCGCCGTTTACCACGAGCAAAACCCATGGGTGTTTGTGGACGACCAGCAGGCGTACTTTGTGGTTTTCTCAATCGTCATCCTCCACACTGATTTCTTCAACAAAAACGTCAAACACAAAATGACCAAAGAGGATTATGTTCGCAGCGTTTACTGTGAAGATATCCCCGTTGAGTTTTTCGAATACATTTACGATAATACCACTTGCGCGCAGTTTATTCACGCCGAGGATGACCCCAATAGAAACTACGCCAGCACTCCGAGCGCCGCGTCAACAATGACCAGTGCTCTGGACGACTCGAGCGTTATCAGCAGGCGCTCCACCTCGTTTGGATGGCGCCAGGACTTGATTGTGGATCCGTATGTGTCGATTATTGAAAACAACTCGGCGGTACTGAGGCCCAACCTGGCCAATGTCGTGGCCACCACCGATCCGTTTGTGCCCTATTTTGTTGAAACAAGCTCCCAGCTGCTCTCTTTGCGGCAGCGGTTCCATGAAGGCCCCACTATCCAGCTGGTCTCGCAGCGTAGTAGGCCAGACGCGTGGCAAGCTGATGTGGATATGAGAGCAGGTCTTTCGACGCAAAACTTGCTGCAAATCACTACCCCGGGTGTAGTTGAGATCAAGGTTGTCAAACTAGGAATCTTGATGCGGCGTGAAGCAAGTAAACGGATGCTTTATCAGAAATCGAGCTGGCGTGAATGGGGCGCCATCCTCACTGAAAGCCAGCTGTATTTGTTTAAGAATGTTAGCTGGATCAAGACAGTAATGGAGACCCAGTCAGAGACAATCATCAGGGCACCCATTGATGACTTTAACGCCACGACCATCTCCTCCACAAAAGATATGGCGGCCCTCTACATGACTTCGGCTGAACAAAATCAGTTTATATTGACGGGCAGGGGTGGGTCTCAGCAATGGTTTGCAGGTAAAGATGAAGAAGAGACGATTGACTGGATCCACAATATCAATTTTGCCGCTGCGTTTTCTACTTATCATGTTGGGCCCATGCCATCTACACTTTTGAATTCTGGTCGTGGAGACAAGAGCGGCAGCGGCCCCGGCAGCGGCCCCGGCAGTGGCCCCGGCACCCCGCTGATCCGCTCAGCAAGCGAGTCTAGTATCTCGTTTCCACAACTGAAAAAGCAGCGGACTGAAGGACTCACAACACAACTTCGCGAGATAGACCGGAAGATCGCAACAGTGCAGGAGCAAATCAACGTTATTGAGCGGGACTCTAATAACTTGCAGATGCTAATGCCTCTCCAACAAAAAACAAAAGAGATGGTGATGTTTGCCGTTGGCCAGTGCTCGTCCAAGTGTGAGTATTGCTGGCTGGACAGGGCCCGGCTGAGGTGTTATCGCAACATCCTGGAGCTCGACCTCAAGTGTGAAGAGGAGCTCAGAGAGCCACCAGCACTACGCCCCGTCTTGTCGCTGCGCACGGGAACGCCCACACCCCAGCCGCAGGAGGAGTCGCCCGTACACACCCCGGACCATCTCAAGCTGGAGGACACCACTATTTATCATGACGCGCCCAGTACTCCTAGTGCGGGAGCCAGTGAAGGAGTTCACATCGAGCCAGGGAGGCAGTTCTCGTTTGTGCAAATGAACCCGGACCTGGTCAACTCGAGCCCTCGGAGCAGTAACCAGAGCAGTGCGTCTCTACAACCGGTAAACTCTCGACTAGCAGGCTAGGAGAGATACCCAGGACAATAAACTAATGAACAAATAGACGCAAGTGATGCATACCAAGTGAGCAAAATGGCGTTTATGTTTTATTGCGCCTTTTTCGCGGACTAACGATACCCAAACAATGAAGAGAAAAGATATAGCATAAACTAGCATTTGACGTTATTTTAGTCTAAGTCTTGAGTGAAAGAGCTGTGGTGGGTCCGCGAGGAGCCTAGTGGAGCCCTGGTGGGTCCCTTATAGGCCCTGGCGGGTCCTTATAGGCCCTGGTGGGTCCCGGTAGTCCTTATGGGCCCTCAGAGCTGGGCGTTCAAAGAATTGGCTTTAAACAGGCCCAATTCATGTCTACCTATATGTGCAACTTAAGGAACGAATACCACGAATAAGGCTACTATTTAGCTCACATAACTCGACAAATTATAAAATCAAGCACGGAAACGCATCACCCACCCCAAAAACTCTGATTTGTTCGATAGTAATGGCACCTATCTGTCCCCCATACTCGGATCAATGTGACGTAATATATTAGTAATAGTGTGACTTCTATTTTTCTTATTATTATTTCAATTTGCCGCTCAAGACTTTAGAAGTAACAAGAGATAAGAAGCTATTATTGTAATAATCAGTATACAGCTGGAATCAACAAAAAGTTAAACGCCACAATAGGCACAAGTAGGAAAATCTAAAAGGCCTCAGGGTGTATGCGGTGCCTGCAACACTCTTGCCTCAGAGATTGTATGAGACTCCCCTAGCGCTTTTGTCTCTGTATGAGACTGCCCTCGCAAATAAATAACCAACCCCGTGCTAGTCCAAGTACCCTCGCTGGCCAATTGACCTCCCTGCGTCTGAGTCCTTTTTGTGTCGCTTTGCATAGTATTTGTCGACCCTCAATGTGCCTATATTGATCACATTGGGGCACCCGTCGCGGTCTCGCTCCAGCAAGACACACTCTTGACAGTAGTATGCTGGACCTGCAGCGGGTGCAGCACAAATGACGCAGCGCTGCGCAGTTCCGGGGGCGCACTCGGAGCATAACTTGGCCTTGACCGCGGGGTGGACGTGCGAGTCGCACAGGGGGCACTTTCCGTCGCATTTCTCACAAAGCAGAGCGTCTGTGGTGCCGGCAAGACGCATACAGACGATAAGGTCCGGTCTGTGTCGCGACATAAAAAAGTTATGTAACTGAACTTTGGGGTCAAAGTGGAGAGATGTGTGACGCGTGGTGAAATCGACTGACCAGAGGTGGATGTTTCATAAATTTGAGGCAACCAAAGCGGAGGGATTGTTTTAGATGAGATAGGAGTGGTATAGGAGTGGGATAGGAGTGGGATAGTCGCTAGAGCTGGGAGGGATCCAGCAGATTAGTAGAGTTAAAAGCTTCAGAAGCTGGTAAGACAAATAAAAGCCCAGAGCTAGCTCAAAGTTGTAGCTCAAAGCTGTATTTCAAAGCTGTAGCACAAAGCTGAATCTCAGAGTGAGAGACTCCAAAGGTACCAATATTTCGAGGCATCTCAGCTCTCTGCTACCCCGGAATCGCCATGCTAGATCCCACACTGCATTTTCCACTCCAGTCAATTCCCAATCACATGAAACTCGCACATCCAGATAACTCAAATTCCATTGCGCATGGTTGCCCGGGAGCCTAGCCCCATGCATTGGCAACAGTACCCTGGAAACTTGAAATTTCTGAACTGGATGCAAAAGTGGTCTCATGTTCTAGTGTCCACTTGAGGGGCAAAAGTGTTTCAGAGCAGCATATTCTAAAACATAAGGGCCCGCAGCCTGCCAAAGTCCCATTCTCCGAGGCACCACGCGCCAATTGCCCGCGAGTGCCGTCCTCCAACAAAAACCCACCCTGAAACGCAACGCCCTGAAACCGGCCCCAGATAATTACGCGCCCCTTTTTGTGCCCTGAAGGTCTCGACCATGGTTTGAAGAGAATCCACAGCAACCACCAAATGTAGAGTAACCGTTACACTCTGCCGTCACATGCCGAAGCTAGAGTGTGGAGGATGGGCCTTGTCTATACAGCTCGGTTGGAGGCGGCGGGGCGGGTCCGTATAAAAAATGCGGGGCGCCGACGCGTTTTATTCGCCCCCTGGCAGAGACTCGAGGGTCCCAAAATTAGCTGGGGGGGGGATCGCTTGTGCAAGTAGATAAAAAGTTAGCGCTGCCCGATATGCAACCCCTTGTAGATCAGCCACGATCGCTTATGTGAAGAACAGTAAGGCGGTTGGAGCAGGACGAGGCGCGGGAAGCGGTGCGCGGAAAAACGTTGGACGAGCCGATCGATCGCGCAAACAATTCCCCTTTTTTCCGGCTCTTCTTCTGAAGCGACAAGAGCTCTTGGCGCAGTCAAGGCGGGCCACTCAGTCCTGGCAACTGTCAAGGGCGGGACCTCTGCCCCCTAAATCTAAGTAAGCGCCTCTGGCAAAGTGTCTAGCCCAAGAAGTGCGTGCGTGCTCGTTTGCATGTATGGTGTGAGGGCGAGACAGCACAAGGGGCAGTAAACAATTAAGAAAAAGGAAAAAAAATCGCATCCCTCCAAACCCAAAATGCGGCGATTCGCCTCCTACACCAGCTATCTAATTCACGTTTCTCCCCCACGGTATATACATCTACTGCATGGTGACGGAATGGTCTGAGATTATTCAAACGGCAAAACTGCCGTCGATCCGTGCATATGCGGGCCTTGATAAAAGGCGGCCCCTGGACGAAAAATTAAAGTCGAATCGTGGAGGATGCAGCGCACCGATGTGGAGCTTCTACAAATGAAGCTGATTTACGCGGCCTTGTATACCTGTTTTGAGCTCATCACGCCGGCGCAGATTGCAAACGTGGACTGGTACTCAATGCGGTCCTCGCGGCGCCTTTTCACGAAATCCAGCGTTTCCAGCGATGATTTCGCCGATACAATGAGCCTCAGCTCGACTAATATTCACAACCTCGAGGAGCAAGCGGGCCGGACCTCGCTCCAGAAACGGTTTGTGCCGCTGCGCAAGTTGACAAAATCGTTCAAGAAAGCGCTCGGGCCGCGCATCTCGGTGCTCGAGTCGCTGCGCGTATGGCGCTGGTTGTGCCGCCAGTCGAGCGACCTCATGGTGCTGCGGTACATTCGCCAAAACACCAATGGCAGCATCGACGTCATGAAGGCCATCGCCACTACAATTAAAATGCAGGCAACCATGATCCACGCCGACAAGGAGCTGTACCGCGGCGAGCAGTACTACATAAACGTCAAGCCGGACCCCATGTACATCAACCGCTACGAGATTGGGCGTGTCTCGATCATTGGCGTAAACAAGCAAAACCAGCCCATCATTCTCGTGCGCTCGGCCATTGAGAACGCGCACTCGTCGAAAAAGCTCGCCCTGCGCCGCGTCTCGGACATTGTGTGCGAGCTCGCCTACATGTGCCAAAACGAGGACCTCGACGGCTCCACCATCATCTTTGATATGGCAGGGTACTCCATGCGCCACATGGACCGCCAGTTTACTGCATACATGGGCGAGCTCCAAAACATCGTGTTCCCTTGTTTATGCTCAAAAGTCTACATTTGGGACGCGCCGAAGCTGTTCCGGTCGCTATGGGGCGCCGTCAAGCACTTTTACGACCCGCACATTCAGGAGATCCGTACTTTTACTCGTGACCCCAAAGTACTGCAGGAAACAATCAGCCCCGAGCAGCTGCCCCCCGAGCTCGGTGGCTCGGCTGGCCGTCTGCCATGGACCCTGCCCCGTGAGGAGGACGATGCGCCCATCAAGGATAAAGAGACCCGCAGACGTCTCTTGCGGGACCGCGACGCCCTGCTTGACGAGTTGCAGACCCTGACGTGCGAGTGGCTTGCTGGCGAGCCCAACATGGCACTTCGCGAAAAAGTCCTCGAGAAATGCCGCCACAACTACTTTGAGCTCGACCCATATGTGCGCCGCCGTACAATGTTTGACCGCAACGGCGTGCTCGGACTCGCCAGGCCCGAGTTTGCCTATGGCGGTCTGGCCCAGCCCGTGTGCAAGCCCGACGAAAAGGCTGCTGCAGCGTCGTCCATCTCCAGTGCCAGCGTCAAGGATAGCGCCAGAGGTACCGCTAGTGCCGGCAGCCCCAGCGTCGGAAGCCCCAGCGTGAACCAGAGCCCCAGCATGCAGAACGCACGCATAGTGCCTCCACTGCCCGTGGGTGGTAGTGGCGAGCATAGCGACGTCTCCTCTGCCGATGTGGAGACTCTGCACTCACAAACCCAGCAAAAACAAGAACCCGCCATCATTAGGGAGATGACCCCGCGCGCTCTGCCTACTCTAGCAACTAATTAATTTAACACAATGTGAAATATGTAATAAAGCCTGAAGCTCAAATGGTGGTCAAACGAGCAAAGTGCAGTAGCGCTGAGGCGAGGGCGGTGCTGGCGAGGGCAGTGCTGAGTTGAGGCCGTGTCTCATGCTTCTCGCGCTCCTTCACTTCTTTCCCCGAAGGGTCGATCTGAGCTCTTTTGCCGGCTAATGAAGGACCTGTACCCAAAGTCTTCAAAAGTGTGTATGAGTTGAGACAGAACCTCACCAATTGTATTGTAGCTTTCATTGGGAGGTGTGGTACCGCTGCCCGTGACTTGAAGCGACTCACCTAGTTTGACTAGATGGGAAGGGTTTAAGCTGTATAGCCGAGCGTCAAGTGCTCACTGGTCGATGCCATTGGAAGAGACATCACTCAAAGCCTTCGAATAGACCCTAAATCATCGAGATTAAGGCTAAGAGCGTATCTTATTTATATCCCGGTACGCCATTACCATACCTTGTTACGCCCACGATCTGGACCAACAGGATGTTAGTATTTTCATTATAAACTAGCAAAAACACAGCATTGAATGTGGAGAATAAATGCAATGAAACGGTGCAAAGACCAATTTTAGGGCTCTTCAGAACGAGCGGCACCAAACCTACAACTTGGATCCCTCAACTCTCTCAATCACGAGAGCAGAGGCACCGCCACCGCCATTGCACACGCTGGCAACACCGATCTTTCCATTCTCTTGCTTGAGCACACTCAACAAAGTGGTGACGATACGGGCACCAGAGCAGCCAAGAGGGTGGCCAATGGCAACAGCGCCACCGTAAACGTTAACGTTCTTATCGGACAAACCAAGGAGCTGGCAGTTTGCGAGACCGACCACCGAGAAAGCCTCGTTGAGCTCATAAAAGTCGACATCGGAGGCCTTGAGGTTAGCCTTCTTGAGAGCCTTCTCAACGGCCATAGCGGGGGTGGTGGGGAAATCAATGGGGGCTTGGGCGGCATCGGCCTGAGAGACGATACGTGCCAAGGGTTTGAGGCCCAGCTCCTTGAGTTTGCGCTCAGACACCAGCACAACCGCGGCACCACCGTCGTTGATGGGGGAGGAGTTGGGAGCGGTCAGGGTACCGTCCTTCTTAAAAACAGTGCGGGCAGACTTGAGGCGGCTCTCGTCCAAGCGCGAGACTTCCTCGTCCTGGGAAACAGTGGTGGTCTTTCCGCGCACAGTGATATCGATAGGGGCAATTTCGCTGAATTTGCCGGCGGCCTGAGCGGCTTGCGCGCGCTTGTAGGACTGAATAGCGTAGTTGTCTTGCTGCTCGCGGGAGACATTGTGCTTGGCAGCAGTGTTCTCACCGGCAACACCCATGGCCTCGCCAGTGTAGGCATCCTGCAACCCGTCGCGCTCTAAACCATCAACAAGCTGGCCGCCACCGAATTTGAATCCCTGGCGGGCAGCCATGTAATGAGGGACGTTGGTCATGGACTCGGCGCCACCAGCAACCACTACATCAGCGTCACCGGCGGCGATGACTTGAGAGGCCAGCATGATACTCTTGAGGCCCGAGGCACACACCTTGTTAATAGTGGTGGCGACTACGCTCTCGCTGAGACCACTCTTGAGCGCGACCTGGCGGGCGGGCGCCTGGCCCACGTTGGCGCCAAACACGCATCCGAAAATGATCTCCTCAACAGACTTGGGGTCGACGCCGGAGCGCTCGAGAGCAACTTTGGTCGCATGCGCGCCGAGGTCAACGTACGTTTGAGAAGACAGACTGCCAAGAAGGCTGCCAATGGGAGTGCGAGCTGCGCCGACAATGTACACGTTGGACATTATTAAAAGACGAAAAGGGAAAGGTCGCGATATTTATGTAATGCTGGGACGTGTCGGGTCACATCGAGGGCAAGGGTTGGGCCAGGCACACTAGGTGGGGGAGTTGAGAGGCACTCGGTAGCCGGGTGTAAAGGTGAATAGCAGAGGATATACCGAGAGATAATGGGTAAAATTGGGTCATGGTGTGGACTTGGAGGAAAATTCCACTCCAGCCGCTAGTTTTAGCTTGCCAAGAGTATTGTGCTGAAAACACAAGACTATTTATTGTAGTTTAGGCTGTCTCTGCCGCAAATCCTTGAAAGGCTGGGATTTTCTGCGCCCAGCGTTCCTGCAACTGCTTTTCTTGTGTTCACTGCGTGTAGAAATTGTGGTCTTCATGCAGGAGGTACATAAGCGAGTTCCTTGTTCGGATTTGCTATTCATCTATAAAAGGACCCTTCCTCCCATGCTACTGACCAGCCTCAAGAGGATTCCTCGAGAGGCTCTCGCTGGATTGAGCTGGTATCAGCAATATTCACCCCTGGTCAAATCGGTTCGGTTTGAGTACAGGTGCGTAATGTTGATACCAAACTCATAATAGGCCTTTAATCTATATATCAGTATTTTCACCTGCTTTTTATATGCTTATAGTGGTTCCATGTTTGTACGTGAAAGCCTTTAAATGGCATCAGAACCTGTGAATTATCGACTCTGTGGGTCACCAGGAAATAGGCCCTGGAGCCGCACCCAAATAGTCTTGCTCGCACCAAATTGGATTTTAGAGTATAAAAGAACTTGCGTAATTACTGAAAATGGTATAAGGACAAAGAGTTCGATTGGCTCCGGAATTTCCGTGGCATAGATAATTAGCAACGTCTAGACAGGTCGATATATGCTTTCTTCAAGAGATCTACCAAAGCATTTGCTGGGAATGGTACTCGGGCTCTGGTGAGGACTATCAAAAGGATCTCTGAGAGCGCTTGAACATCGTACGCTACTATTTTCGTGTAGTGTTACCTCTAATATGGATTACCTCGGATACAGGTCGGAGCTGATACCCAGACTCTGGGGGTTGGTAAATATATTGAGTGCGCCTACCAAGCAAGAGATCATTCACAAATTCAATCTTGTTATGCTGCTGGACACTGCATTTGCACTCACCGTGGACCAAATACTAAATCTTTTACCTCTTCCCCGTGGCCTAGAGCTCAATCCACACTGATTTCCCTCTAGAATCAAAGGTTAAACACTTTATGGTGGTCAGCTGTACTGCCTGGATGCCTCTTCGAGGTTGACCATGTATGGGTCCAGTGGGGCCAAGAGTGCATAGCTGTATGTAGATGTTTATTCAAATCGACGCGCAGTTGAATGGATCCATAAAATGATCAAAAATGCCATAGATTAGTGCTTTAGGTATTTGAGTAACTACAAAGTGGGATCTGGTGAACAAAGGGTACAGAAATTAGGATGGCTCGAATCTACTATCGCAACGCAATTAGGCCAGCTCATCAACTACTATCCATACCAATAGATAGAAGGTATTAGTTGAGCTGAGTCCTAGATACTAGAGTTACCTCAGTATTCTTGAAATTAGATTATTCCGGGAAAAACATATCTCACATTGGTGCGTGCACACTTTGCTAGTATATACCTTGAGCACTGATAAGGCCTTATGGGAAATTACATCTCCATAGGACCAGGGTCCAGGGACTTAGGAGGGAAACAGTGCTAAAATATGGACTTACAAAATGAGAATTAACGTTATTGAATGAAGCGCTAGAGCCTTGGAGTCTGGTGTTTTACTATCAGTGTAAAACAGTGTTTCGAAAGAAAGGAATAAAAATCCGAAAATCGCCCGTTTCAAAACAGGTGCTTCCACAGAAACGCGGTCTGAAGAATTTGGGCGACAAATACCAGTATTTCTCTGGGGTCAGGGGTCGTTGTAACCAAACGTGGTTCTAGGAACCTTGATGGTTAACTTCAATGTGAAGCTTAGCGAGGGAGAGTGGTCACTTCATGTGTTTACTGGAGCGGAAAGGCGAACTTGAGAGGAGGCGAAGGAACTAGAGATGCGTGAGCGATCGGTTCCGTAAAGCTACTTCTAATAATAGTAAGATGTCATAGAGCCATCTACTATGTTGTTATATCCTTATCTAGTAGGAGAGCGGGCGCCGTTTATATAAGGGCTATC
>JAKTRM010000051.1:0-73383 GCA_030579635.1 Wickerhamiella australiensis | reverse complement strand
ATACTAAGCTGCAAGAGCGATGCGGCAGTTGTATCCAACCCAGTGCCGCCCACACCTGAATAAACTAGAGCCTTTTCTTTTTTTTTTTAAATGATCGAGTATATTCACCAATATTTTAGCGCAATTCCTCTTTGAAGTGTAATTTGTTTTAATTTTTCACCTCTAGCCTCAACATTCACCCCGCTTTAGGGGCGTTTCTCCGCAAGAGCTATATAATTCCCACCCTCTTCCTTCCTTTTTCACAAATGACATTGAGTGCCAAAACACCTGAATTGGCCGCGAAACGTCTTCTCAAATCGCAGCTTTTTATCAATGGCTCATGGCGTTCGTCCCCAAGCACTTTTGAAGTCACAGACCCCGCTACTGGTGCCCCGATTGCTGCTGTTGCGGACGGTACGCAGGATGATGTGCGCGAAGCAATCAAGGCAGCACACGCCGCGCACCTTGAATTCAAGAAACTGGCGCCCCGTACCCGTGGCGACATGCTCCGCAAGTGGGCCACGCTTTTCCGTGAGCACGAGCATGATCTCAGCGCTATTCTGTCGTGGGAAAACGGAAAGCCACTCGCAGAGGCCAAGGGTGAAGTCCTGTCATCGGCAATGACTTTTGAATGGTTTGCTGAGCAAGCTGCAAACCTCGGCGGCGACACAATTGCTTCCCAAAACCCGGATGTTCGTCTTCACACGATCCGCCAGCCTGTTGGTGTTTGCGGCATCATCACCCCCTGGAACTTTCCTAGCTCCATGATTGCTCGAAAAATTGGCGCCGCCGTGGCCGCTGGATGTGCTGGCGTTATCAAGCCTGCTCATGAGACCCCTCTCAGCGCTTTGGCAATGGCAGCTCTTAGCGAGGAAGCTGGTATTCCCGCCGGTATTGTCAATGTTATTCCTACTGCTACACATACTAAAGATGTCGGTGGCGAGCTTACCTCCAACCCTCTTGTCAAAAAAATCACCTTTACCGGCTCAACTCCAATTGGCAAACTGTTGATGAAACAAGCCAGCTCAACCGTTAAAAAGGTGAGCTTCGAGCTTGGGGGTCTGGCTCCCTTTATTGTTTTTGATGACGCTGATGTCGATAAGGCCGTGGACGGTGCCATGGCCTCCAAGTTTCGCGGCAGTGGCCAAACCTGTATCTGTGCCAACCGATTCTTCATTCACGAGTCTGTTTATGAGGACTTTGTGGCCAAGTTTGCTGAAAAAGTCAAGGCTCTTAAACCTGGTCATGCCTTTGATCCTAGCACCACTCAGGGCCCTCTCATCAAGCAGGCCTCTGTGGAGAAAGTACAGGATCACGTTGATGATGCCCTCTCCAAAGGCGGTAAACTTGTTACTGGCGGCCAAGTCCTCACTGATTTGGGCTCTAACTTTTTCGCCCCCACTGTCATTCGTGATTGTAACCCTGATTCTATGAAGGTGTTTAAGGAAGAGACATTTGGTCCATTGGCTGCCATTGCCAAGTTCTCCAGTGAAGATGAGGTCCTTGAATGGGTCAACTCTGCTGAGGTTGGGCTTGCTTCTTACTTTTTCACTGAGAACCTCAAGCGTGCCCACCGCGTTTCCGAGGCTATTGAGACCGGTATGGTTGGGATCAACACTGGTCTCATCACTGAAGTATCTCTGCCGTTTGGTGGTGTCAAGGAGAGCGGATTCGGTCGCGAAATGTCAAAATATGGTCTTGACGACTACACCACACTCAAGACTGTTAGCACCAACCTTGCTTGACCTGGTAGGACTTGTCTACACTTTATATACATCTAATCTCCTAAGAGTTTCGGGTTTACCCAGTACACTGATAATTTCCTGAATTGAGTTTCCTGATTTACCACCCACCAGCACTTTGCGAAGCACTGGGAACAGCTGTTTTTTGGGGTATTGTTCAAATGGCGGTAAATCATTGGTGATGCGGTTATGCACAGCATTTACCATCTCTTTTTCAGCTGCGTTGAGCTCTATCAAGGGTGGCAAAGCCAAGATATCCTGCACTTTTGTGCGGAAATCTTCGGCACCCACAACATGATTGGCGAGTTTCTCAAGGTAGCTAGTGGTTTGCTCAAGGCTGATGGGTAAGCCGTGGTTGCATAGCTTGGCTACCCGCGGAAGGTCCGTTTTGAGAGCGCGTTTGAAATGTTCCTGATCAAAGTACGCGAGCTTCTTCATATCCACTTGGACGTTGCCCTTTGTGAGTCCATCGATAGAAAACTGATTGACCAGAGTTTTCATATCCATGACTTCGTTAACAGAGGTGCCCACGCGTCGATTTGCCGGGGACCAGCCCAGCAGTGCCACAAAGTTCACAAACGACTCTGGCAAAAGTGTATTCTCAAACTCAAGGACTCCCAGTGCAGACTTGCGTTTGGAGAGTTTTTTGCCACCTTCCGCCATGAGTAGTGGGATATGTACAAATTTAGGCGGATCCCATCCCAGACTTTGGTAGAGGGCTGCGTGTTTAGGCGTGGACGGTAGCCATTCTTCGCCACGGACCACATGGGTGATTTTCATAAGATGGTCGTCAATGACATTCGCGAAATGGTATGTGGGCAGCCCATCGCTTTTTGAAATCACAAAGTCGTCGTAACGGGGCGATGCGGCATTAATTTGGGGCTGGATCACCAAGTCTGTTCCATGCAGGAGATCGGTGAACGGAGGATAGTTTGGTTGCTCTGAGCCATCTTGGCAGGTGGGGCTCTTGAATCGTACCACAAATGGCTCGGTCTGGGCTCTTTGAGCTGATTCGTTCGCCGGTATGTGCATACACTTTCGATCGTACGAGGCAGTGGAGGGAGGCCGCATCTCGCGTGCCGATTGTGCCAACTGGTCGAGCCGCTCGTGACTACAAAAGCAACGATAAGCTTTTCTTTGCTCCAACAGCTGATTTGTGTATTTGCTGTAAATCTCCTTACGATCACTTTGGCGGTAAGGACCCACATTATTGTTTGCACCAGCAGTCTGCTCGCTCAACGCCCTTTCGGGACCTTCGTCGGGCCTAATACCAGCCCACTCCAGGCTTTTGTATATGTTTTCTTCAGCTCCAGCAACTAGCCGTTTCTGATCAGTATCTTCAAGCCGTAGAATGAATTGTCCACCGGTAGATTTAGCGAGCAGATAATTATAAACCGCGGTGCGTAGACTTCCTAGATGGATGGAGCCTGTGGGACTGGGGGCAAACCTTGTTCTGGCCGGTTCCAGTGCCCTTTTTACAGATTTACCAACCCTTTGGAGTCGCTTCATCAGCCAAGAGGGAGAGCCTGCAGAGCCCCCCAAGCTCAGCTCAGCTCAGCAGCAGGACAGTTCACTGAGACACCACCCGAGAATGAACGACGGTACTGAAGTGTTGAGGGAGACGGTGACACGAGTCGAAGGTCTTACTGAAGATATAACCAATGTCACTCAGACTATTTCGGTGAACGCAGCCCAAGCGCTCGAGAACCTGAGGCCACTGGCGCAACGGGCCAACGGTGGTGGCTCAGGTCCCGCGTCGATACACCGACAGGCGATCCAAGTACTCCAGGAGATGCAAATATATATCAATGCGGTCCAGCAGGCTCAGCCAGTGATTGACGATGGTGTTCTTGCTGCAGGTACGCAATTATACGGTAAAGTGTGGGCTGAACTCGACGCCACACTTGAAGAGTTCACCTCAAGCGAACACAAAGGCTTCTACGGACTATACAATGAGATGCAAAGGCTCCACACAACGGCTGAAGATAGTTTACTTGAGGCCACTCGTTCCGACGCCCAACGCGTTTTCAGTTATCCGGGGCCCGCGGAGCGCGAGGATGTGGCTTCGTTGGCGGATTTGTTACAGCTTGCCAATTCGCGCAACTTGACCAAACAAACAAACGTTATTGTGGTCAACCAAATCCGTCAGGCCGCAACTCAGGCCACCGGTTCACAGCAGGTGGAAACGAGTGCTGGGCTCAAAAAGTTCCGCAATTTCAGGCAGCAGTATGAGCAAGACCAATACGATCTCCTCAGTTTTCTCTTCCCCGAAGCGCAGGCTCGGGAGTATATGGGCTTGATTGAGGATATCTTCAAATCCGAAGAGGCACAGCTCAACAAAAAAGTTACGCGATTGTCGCAGGGCAAACAAAAGGGTGCCATGTCCGCACTTGATGAGCTTGACAGCATGCTGCAGTATGATCCCGAGTCCAGCGAACGCGGTGTGCTCATGGGTAATGTCGCCAGGCAGCTCAAGGAAGCATATGCTACTGCCGACTCCTCAGTACGCTCGCAAAAGATCGATACTGAAGTTGCGATTGCCGGTGCTACCGATCGTGTTGCAATTCTTGTACGCGAATACTATAAACACAGTATTGCGGTTGAGGCAGCACTCAGCGATACCGCGCCCCGGTCTTATTTACCCAGCCCTCATCCTGAGTGGGTTAAGGGGTTCCCACTCACAAATAAAATGCCAACGATGGTTGATCTTTATTGCGCCGATCTGCTCGAGAACCTGCTCTACTATATCAGCGTACAAAACAAAAAGCTCGGCAGATCCTCATGGCAGCAGGGGCTCAACATGCTGGTCAACACCTCTTTTCTCCAACACTTTATTGAGAAAATTGAGCAAGTGCCTCGTAACTCGCTTCTTTTTCAACGTATTGAGAGGTACCACAAACAGGGTATGAAGCTCTATCTCAGTGAGTGGCAGCGCCTGAGCAATTATCTCATGGACCCCACCCAAACTAAGCCTGGCACCAAGCTCACTGGAAAAGATCGGGACGCTGTGAAAGAACGGTTCAAACAGTTTAACGCTGAGTTTGAGATTCTGGTGGATAAACAGCGCAAGTCTCAGATTCCGGACAAGCAGCTCAAAAAAGAAGTTACAGTGGCGATCTCCAAAACTATCAGGCCACTCTACCAGCGGTTTTATGATCAGCATAGTGGTGGAGACTTTACCAAGAACCTAGACAAGTATCTCAAGTACGACATGAAGCGTCTGGACGAGATCATCTCTACTCTATAGAGGCTAGAATATTTATTTTGAGAGTTGAAGCTGAGGCATGTGGAGCTAGGCTGGGGAGACTGAATGGGACCAAAAGTCTAGTTTGGAGTAGTCTCTAGGAGTAGTCCTTAAGTGTAATTTTCAAGTGAAGTCTTTATGTGTACCTTCACATGTGTACCTTCACGTGTGTTCCACCCACAGTTAACAATATAAGCATTTATTTATCCTTTAGATCGCTCAGCACTTTCTCATCAGGATTCCTTTGAGCATCCTTCCTAGCGCGCCTCCTAGCACCCTCCTAGTACACCCCCCTAGTATGCTTGTGGCACGCCCCTGGTAGTCGCTCCCCTCTAGTCAGCACATCATGGACACAATCGTGGCAAAGTACAGCCGTCAAGGCGACTCTCAACAGGACGCCGAGCGTCAATTTGGTGAATTTATGCTCCCCCAGATCGATGCGCCTGCCGCTTTCCTGCGTTCACACACGGATGACGCCAGTAACCCGGACGCGCGGATCAAGATTCAGCACGGAACCACGACCCTTTCTTTTATTTTTGAGCACGGCATCATTGTTGCCGTAGATTCCCGCGCCACCGCCGGCTCGTGGATTGCCTCCCAGAGCGTCAAAAAGGTCATTGAGATCAACAGGCACCTTTTGGGCACGATGGCCGGTGGCGCCGCGGATTGCCAGTTTTGGCAGCGCTGGCTGGGTTCACAGTGCCGCTTGCACGAACTCCGTAACAAAGAGCGCATCAGCGTGAGTGCTGCTTCCAAGCTGCTCGCAAACGTCATGTACCACTACAAGGGAGCGGGTCTCAGTATGGGCACGATGATCTGCGGCTACTCCAAGTTCAACCAGCCTCAGATATACTATGTCGATAGCGATGGCTCACGGATCCAGGGTAACTTGTTTTCAGTGGGTTCCGGCCAAACATTTGCCTATGGCGTTTTGGACCAAGGATACAAGTGGGATCTGTCGCTCGAGGAGGCGCTGGCGCTCGGTAAACGCAGTATTCTCGCCGCAACTCACCGTGATGCGTACTCCGGTGGCTCGGTGAACCTGTACCACATTGGCCCCGAGGGTTGGACCTATTATGGTAACCACGATGTAGGCACTGCCATTTGGGAGCAAAAGGCGGCAGAGGGCTCGTTCCAAAATATTCCAACAGAATAGGTTTTAATTAGCACTATATGCATATATTGATAAATAATTAAGCTTCATTAGTTGTTGTGGGTCGCTTGATGGGGGGTTCAGGCGCGCCCGGGTCTGCAGGCCGCTTGAGCATTGCTCGTTGGTGAACACGCAGCTGCTCGATTGCGGCAAGAATAGATGGACTAGGGTTTGGTACCTTTTCAGCCTGCGCAATGAGCTGTGCAATTTGCTCGGGTGTATATTTGTGTTTAGCGGGGGCTGCGGCTCCTGGCGCCTGAGCGGCGGCTGCGGTTACTGGCGCTTGAGCGGGAGCCTGAGTAGCTGACTGACCGGCTTGAGCTGTAACAGGAACTTCTGTGGCGGCCTGAGTTGAATCCCGGCCAGGAATAGCCAAGTCCTGAGGATTCTCGGCCCTGGTAGAAGCCATATCCTGTACATGCGGCTGCACAGTAGCCTGCTCTATTTGCGCGTGGTGCTGCTCAGCTGCCTGTTGCTGGCTGGTTTCAGGCTCATCCTTGACTGTCTCGCTCTGGGGTATTTGTGTGGCTGGATCAGTAGAGTGAATAGTGTCAATACTAGGCACAGAAGGCATTGGAGGTGGAGCACCCACTTCTTGTTTGATCGCCTGACCAATAACACTAGCATTGACGGATGTCGGTGCAGAGGGTCCAGGCGTGGTAGCCCCAGGCGTTTGAGGTCCAGGCGTATTTGGTCCAGGAGTAGCCGCAGCTTCAGACGCATCGCTAGCACGTCTTCTTTGGTATTTGACAAACTCGAGCGCCTGCACTAGAATCAGATTGACCTGCTGCGGGCTCTGTAGTAGCTTTTCCAGCTGATCAATCCCTCCACTTGCCTTTGCCGCACGGGCCACTACATTTGCAAGGGCATTAGAGAGAATGTTTGGGTTGATAGACTTGCCACCTGCTTTGGCCAGATGACCCTGTAGCTGGTTTTGTAGACGGGCAAGCAGCCTAATGAGCGCTGGACTCAAAAGGTTACCACTCTCGGTACGCGGTCTCGCCGACTCACTTGGCCGCCTAGCTGGAATCTCTTGTGCAAGCTCGGCAATTGACTTGTCGTTGGAGGCACGCCGCTGCTTTGAGGCTGCCTTCTTTTTATCTTTCTCATCGAAATATTCTTGATCGAGGCCCCAGAGCCACCCTTTGCCTTCCTTTGATACTTTCCGGAATGCTTTTGAGGAGCTAAGGTTGTGCCGAACACTATTCTGCCACCCGCTTGGACAGTACCGATAGTAGGGGAAAAGTTCCATAATGGCTTCATAAATATCTGCCAGTGAGAGGCCATGTTCGCCAGCACGCTCTCGTAACGCCGTTGTGATCAGGCTGGAATAAGAGATCCCCGGCTTCTCACGGGCATCCAGAGGAATCTCTTCGGGCAGGTACTCGCGCTTCTTGGGCTTTGGAGCAGCCGGTTCCTTGTGAGAAGTCTGCTGCTGTTGCTGCTGCTTGGGTCGGTGTTTCTTCTGCACAGCAAAGAAGTTTGTTTCGTCTTCATTCGAGTCGGTATCTGCCCCAGTATCAGCCGCACCACTAAGAGTCTCTGTAGCGTCCGGATCAGCATTATTAGCTTCGTCTTTGGGCAAACTGGGCAACACAAACTTAAAGTTGATCTGGCCAATCTGTATACGCGTATTATCAGAGAGGGGCACGGTGCTTCCGTTTTCGACAAAGACTCCACCCACAAACGCGCCATTTCGGCCCATTACAGTAAACTCAAAGCGCTGTGTCGCGAAATTGTAAAAGATTTTAGCGTGGCGACGCGAGATTGCCTTGGCGTTGCCGAGGTGCACGTCAACCATGTTCTGGCCATTCTGAGCCCTGCGGCCCAAGAATACCTGCAAGGTTTGCACATAAAACGTAAATGATTCAAAATCAAGACGCGCATAGGCGCTCACACGCGTCCCTTCGTCTTGCTCACTTTGGGCGGTAGGCACACCGTCGCCGCCCGCGTTCAATGAGGAATTGCTGTCGACAGCGCTGCTGGCAAACGTAAGAGGACCTCCCGATAGGGTCTCGGCTGCGTGGGCCCCGCTGGCACCTGCCTCAGGGCCTGCGGGCGACCCAACTTTGACGCCGTCGTCCATGATGACAAAGTGGCCCGTTTACGGAATCAGTCTATAACCGGCTGTATAGCTGGAGCTTGTTTTATATTAAGATTGTATGGACGCTTGCTTGCTTGCTCTTTTATATTTTTTTTTGGCTTTGAATGCTTGCTCTTGTTGCTAAATTCTCCATAGTGTAGGCTGTCTTGCCTCCGCTACTTTGACTATATGGTGGGTGCGTGCGCCATGTGCTGCGTCACATGTAAGGGTGTCTCCCACAAGTGCAAAGTGTTTCCTCGTATCTCAAGCGGTCTTTGCGCTCCTGGTATCATTCATCGACCGCAGACTCAGGATTGCACCGTTTTGTATAGACTATACTTCTCTCGAGGGACCTGCACTAGCTCCATAGCCCCACATGCGGATCGAACGCTGGTTCCCCAGACTCGGCTATGCACGCTGATTTGGGATACGCGAATCCATTCCTATATACACTGGTGGATTCAGGGAATCTGGAACTCAGTTTCTGGAGGATCAAACATTGTTCTTCTTTCATTCTGGTTGAGGACCCGCCGGTCGAAATTATCTGTATGCACTATGACGTCACCGCTTTCAATCCAGTACACATGTATCGAGTCCTCCTATATTTGCCCCAAACTCTAGTGAAAAATCAAGATTCCGGAGCCAAGTACAAGCATTCAGACCTCTGGTACCCCATGGTGCACCCCGCCTGGAGCCCCAACGACCATACTCACGGTCTCGCCAGATCTTGCACTTAGGGGTACTAACCGCTATGTCTTGCACTTAGGGTCCTAGTGCTGACACTATAAAGAAGCAGTTTGCCATTCCATCTTTCCCCCAAAATGTCAAAGAATCTTACTATCGTTGGTGCTCCCTTCTGCGGCGGCCAGGGCAAGGCAGGTGTCGATGAGGCTCCCGCCATGCTTGAACAAAAGGGTCTCAGCAAGGAACTGGAAAAGTTGGGATACAAGCCTACCTGGAACCACCTTGAGTTCAAGGAAGTCAGTGACGATCCCGTCAGAGTCAACATGAAGCGTCCCAAGTACGTCTCCAACGGTGCCGAGCAGGTCTACCAGGCTGTCAAGGAAGGCGCTGACAAGGGTTTTGTACTCACCGTTGGCGGCGACCACAGCATTGGTATTGGTACCGTTGCCGGAGTTCTTGCCGCTCACCCCGATGCGTGTGTTGTCTGGGTCGATGCCCACGCTGATCTCAACAGCCCTGCTGCCACTGAGTCTGGCAACCTGCACGGCTGTCCCCTTTCATTTTTGACCGGCATTGATGGTCTCGAGCAAGATCCCAACGATGAGTTCAACTGGGTGCCCCGCAAGTCTCTTGATTTTAGCCGTTTGGCCTACATTGGTCTTCGCGACGTCGATGACTTTGAAAAGGAGGCCATCAAAAAGTATGGCATCACTGCCTACTCCATGCATGATGTTGATCGCTACGGAATCGCCAAGGTCGTAGATATGGCTCTCGAAAAAGTCAACCCTGGCCTGGAGCGTCCCATCCACCTCAGCTTTGATGTCGATGCTCTCGATCCTTTCTTTGCTCCTGCCACTGGTACACCCGTCCGTGGTGGTCTTACTTGGCGCGAGGGCTGCTACATCTGCGAGGCTATCTATGCTACTGGCAAGCTTGTCGCGATGGACATTGTTGAGGTTAACCCTCATTTGGGTGAGGACGAGCAACACACCGACCGTACTTGCCAGAGTGCCATTGCGTTGGTCAAGAGTGGTTTGGGCCAGACCCTCTTGTAAGGTAAAGATTAGCTTCTAGTTGGTTATATATTTATCACTTTGCACTCTTGGGCTGGCATGTGGCCGGTGCGCGATTAGCTATTTGACACAACAAGTAAAGGAGATTAGCGGGGCTTGACAGCTTTATTGATCTATAGACTATACAATAAATTCCTTCAGGCCTTGTAAACGTTTAGCCGCATCCTCAAGAATACTATCATCCTTGCAAACTGCAAACCGCAGGTACTTGGCGAAAAGAGGTGCGCTCTCAGGGGTGGAGAATTCGGTACAAGGAATCGATACCACACCAAGCTCACGAGTAAGCCAGTAAAACATAGCGAAATCATCAGGGCGTTGCTGCAGCTCTTGGGGGATAACAAAGTCTGCGGGGCGCTTGACACGGCTGAAATCGACCAGGAGGAAATAGCCGCCGCCGGCAATCGTATATGGCAGTCCCAACTTATCAAAAACGCCAGTCAAAATGCTATACTTGTGCTCGAACTGCTTAATAGTGGACTTGTAGAAATCGTTGGTGTTTGCCTCGTCGAGAGCCATCGCAGTGGCATTTTGGAGAGGTGTGACTGTGGAGAAACAGGTGCGGGTATGTGCAGTAGCCGCAGGTGTAATGAGATGACTGGGGCCAATAAGCCAGCCCACACGCCATCCAGTAGCGGCAAATGTCTTACCGGCAGAGCCAACAGTCAGAGTAAGGTTCCAGAGATCCTCACTAAGAGCACCGATACGAACGAATTCACGGTAGTAAAGTCTATCATAGACTTCATCCGAGAGAATAATGATGTTATTCTTGATACACAAGTCGCCAATCTCAAGTAGCTCCTCTCGAGACATGACTTTGCCTACCGGATTGTGGGGGCTATTGAGGACAATCATCTTGGTTTTAGGGGTAATTGCTGCCTTGAGCTCCCCAATATCGATACGCCACTCGCTCGAGTCGTGGGTAGCGTCGGTTTGAGGCGGGTGCAGTGGCACAAACACGCATTTACCGCCAATCAAGTCGATATTATAAACGTATTGGTCAAAGAACGGCTCAATGATAATGACCTCATCGCCGGGGTTAATAAAGCCATTGAATGCACTGAGCATTCCCTCATTTGCACCGGTCGTGACAACAATCTCAGTCTTGGGGTCGAGCTGGCGGCCGAATCCGGGGCTGTATGCTGTAGACAATGCCTGCAAGAGCTCAGGCCGGCCTCTAGTTGGAGAGTACTGGTTAAGCATGGGTACGTCAAGTGCCCGCTTGGCCGCGTCGATGGCGAATTGCGGAGGAGAGTACGAGAAGAAGCCCTGGCCAAGATTCACCACTGGTTTACCCAGATCTTGCTCTGCAGTAGCAGCAGCCTCATTCACGAGCGACCAAACATCCTTACGCTGGTTCTGGACTCGGTTCGCAGGAGTAATTGTCGACATGTGGTAACGGAAAGCCCTCAATGGGCGACCAAACCTTGGAGTCATCTTGGATCTTCAATGCAGCTGCAAGTGTCGCATAAACTCTAAAGTTTGAATTTGAAATTATTTCTATATTTCCTCGCCTATGGTAGTGCTTTATTTATACGAGTCATGAGGAATGATGTGATTTATATCCTTATCTGCTCAGCTCTTTATTGGTGCAAGTACTTTGCCCCCCTCACCCCCCTTTCCCTCCTCCGCCTACACACTGTAGAGTCAGCCTATATGTCATTGATTATGTATGTAAGCCGTTCCCAACCACAAGGCGGTGCGTGAGTGACCGTGTCTCGACGTCAACCCGTTGCCCACCTATTTACTATGACATCCCTCTCCCCTGAAATTATTTATCAAGTATAGTTATTACCATGAGACAGCTATCACGTCTGGTGAAAAATGCAAAACCTTTAATAAAACCCCCTCCTCTAACTGTAGAAAGCCTGAGGAAGCAACTTCCGGGAATGTCCCCTGAAGATAGAAAGATCACCCAGCAGCTCCTTAGCAATGAATCTGCCCTCAAAAAGGCGCTCCAAGATTCCGAAACCGCAAGCGGTGGATCTATCAAAGACCTGATAAGTAGCGTCATGGACAGTGCTACATCACCATCGGATTTTGATGCCTCATTTTGGGGCAGCGTGCGTCAATTGATCAAGGAGACGTCGGGGCGACACAATATTGATGCTCGGATCGAAAATGTTCCCTTGTTTGTTAATTTATTTCAAGTAGCCAAGCAAGTTGAGCACGAGCCGCTCAGGTCCCGAATGCTCTATCTTTTGGGATCATATATCTACAGATTGAAGATGCTTCGATTCGATCCCGTCAATGAGGCCGAGTACCTTGACGCTCTTGCCAAGTCCTCGCAGCCTATCCAAGCAGTCTCTCTCTGGAGATCTCGTAAAAATCGCCCAGACGTCGCAGACTCAGTCTACTGGTGGGATATCGGTATCCTCTACCACCTCGAAGCCGGTCTGGCCTACAGCGCCAATACGCTAGCAAGGGAGATGCTTGCCAAGTTTGACTATATTTCGCCAAGATCTGCATGTGAAATCATCAAAGCATCTAAAGATAAGCAGGTCCAACAATTTTGGATCGACTACCTCTCCATTGCCAAACAGTACCCCGAGACTGACGATATAAACGCAAAACAGAGCATCGACCCAAACCAACTAGTGCATGTTTTCCACGCTCTGGTAAGTTCACGCAACTGGGAGCTGGCTCAGATGTTTGTGGAGAAGATGCCGAACTTTGACCTCGAGTTTCCGCTCACGGGGTCAAAGAAGGCTCCCAATGGCGACCTTAACGACTTTGCCAGCGTGGCTATCCAGAGATATCCAGAGCTGCTCACCAATAATTCGTTTTTCACGTTTTGGATCATCCATCACTTCAGAGCAGATAACGTTTCCGAGGCGCTAGATATTCTCGAGGTGGCTCGCTCCAAGGAGATAAGGTTCACGGGACCCCAGGCTGCCAGTATCCTTGGGAAGCTGCATCATCATGGATGTACTGAGCAAGCCCAGCAGCTTGTGTCAGAGTACGATCTGCCAGAGGTGGCAGTGGTACACCTCGAGCATCTGCCTCATGATGCTATCCCCGACTACATTGAGTCTATAAATTGTGATCTGACCCCTGAGCTCGCCGAAAAAATCCTGGAAACTGGCGGCAAAATCAATTACCCGCTCCTGGACATCTGTCTGAGCCATGGGTGCTGGAAATACTTGTGGGAGATCGTTCGCCAGAGATCGCGACCCGATTGCCCTGATCCCAGGAGCGCATTAGAAGCTATGTTCAAGGCTGAAACGTATTATCCTACTCTTAACTTGTTTGAGACTATACTTCAGGCCCTCATACTCAATGGTGATCCAGAGGGCGCTGTTGCGGTGTTGCAGTACATACAGTCCAAACACCAGCTGTGTCCCAACAAGCTCCTTTTAAACAGTGTTCAAGCAGCGACCAAGCATTCACATGGCATGCCACTAGGTGAGCCCAGCAAGGGTGATCTTCCATGGCCTCGTCGGGGACCGTTGGCTCAGCCTGTTGCAGTGGATACGTTTGCCCATCTTCTTGGTGTAGACGTGGAAGCAGCGAAAAAACTAGCAAACTCGTGGGAATCAGACAGAGCTATTGCAGAGTGAAAGCTATTGCATGGGATCAATCAATAATTATGTGTATATAAATAAGGAAGCTATTCTATCAGTAAAGCAGGGAGACTAAGGAAGCTCAGTACTGTTCGCCAAAGATCTTCTTCATCATCTTGGCGACACGGCCTTCCTTTCTCTCCTTGTAGGCGGACTTTGTCCATTGAGGGGACATGACAGCGGAGAGCTCAGGCTGGAGATCACGAGTGGGGAGGTTTTCTTTCATGGCGGGACCAGTGTACATTTTCTAAGTGATTTGTTTTGTTGCAGGATGGATGGGATATGCGCCCCTTTTATATTTGCGAAAAACTACAGTCTTTTCTCCCCTGCAGATTTTTGAAATACACATGCATATGTACATGCATGCAAGTGTGAGGACATGGCCGCGCAGCATTGGCATTCTCAGGTGTTGAAGCCCCCTATCTCGGTAATAAAAATTGTCAATAATTAATATTTAGACAATTGGCTAATTTGAGGGAATTTGGGCGCCAGGTTGCCCCTTTAGTACCACTTTCGCCGCCTACAGTTACTGTTAGAGGATTAAAGCAGCTCTTGTGGCATGCGTCCCGTTCCCTGAAAACAGTTCGGCTACTGCCTAGTGCATGCATATTTTCGCTAAAATTTATTTCACCGTGCAGGTTGGTGGAGAAATGAGTATGTGAATGCAGTTTTTACCAATTTCAATTCTTGAAGCTTTCAATGCTATCTTTTCAAATTCGTCTCGAGGCCCTGGTGCGCGGGGCGCACCTCTGACCCGGGTTGGTGACTCACACCAAACAACAGAAAATACTTGTACTTCTGAGCTCCAAGCACTAAAATAACTCACACAATCGTTTCAAAAAGGTCTTTTCTATCAATTGAGTGAAAACACACCACCATTTCGCAAACTCTTACCATACACTGTCGAACCGGTTTGAGCTCCGCAGCAATTCCAGCCCCGTGCAGTTGCCAGAAAGCGCTAGGCATGGGGTACGAAATTCGCGCAGACTTGTAAAATGAAGCATTTAGAAGTTCTGGAGGTTAATTTTTGCTTCAAATAAATAAGTTTAGTCGCCCTGCTGTCTGTTTGCCTTTGTTCAAATGGTGCACATGTATTGAGGCCCTGGAAGACGCATCTCGACTTTTCACGCCAGTTAGTTGATTAAAGTGGCACTGTTGGCACATGTTTATCTCCAATATATTGTAGAGCGAGTAATTTAAAACTCATTCTGAGCACAGGAAGTTATTAGTCTCGGGCACTTTGGCCGACGGGCCCCTGTGTCCTCTATGCTGGAACCCCCTACAATAGGTGCTTAAGAGCAAACTTATATTGAAAAAGGTTGCTTATTGAACCTAAGGGGTCTTGTTGTAGGAACCTCTCGCTTGTGACCGTTGCAAAGGCCATATCTCCTGATCCTACTGATGATGCTAAACAGCTAGTAAACGTTAGGCCACGCGTAGAGGTGGTGTGATCTTGGCACAAACTGTATAGCATCTCTGTTGGTTCTCGTTGCTCTACGGATAACGCGTCGGCATACCTGCAAGCATTTGGGTGCGTGCTCGAGCAGCATCCCATCAAGAGCCACAGCCTTGAAAAGGAAATTTATTTTGTTCTGCATATGAGGTGAGGCATAAATGTAACATTGCGGGTACTCGTCGACGATTTTCCACAGGTTCTCGTCTAAGCCGTAGGGATGTACCCAGTTGCTCGGTCTGTGCAGCTCATGGAACAGCTCAAAGCTTATCATCATGGCATCGTTACGGCGCAGAGACCACATTGTAAGATACTTGGCCATCTTGGCACTATCTGTCCCACATATCTTCACCAGTAATATCTTCAGGAGGGAGCGATCGGACCGGATGTGGTCTGCAGCGTATCTGAACCCCCACGGCTGCTGCTGAAAGTTGCATGTTTTCAGAAACTCAAATTCATGTCGAAGATATTCAGGTGCATACTTTAGCATACCGATGTTATTTACCACCAGCTCCCTCAACATCTCAGTATCAGCGAGCAAATCGGCACTGGCTATCTGGGCGAACTGGCAGCTGTTGGCCATTGCAATCATCATAAACTCTTTGTCGCTACACCACTCTTTAGGGAAAGTGAGCAGCTGGGGGAAGAGTGGTGATTTGAGCTCAAGTACCCGCAAAATCACCTCTTTGTCTTTTTCAAGTTCATTTGGAAAAGACATAACTTTCGCCTCTGAGTGGCATCTGTTGAGAATATCTAAACTAAGCTCACGATTTGGAGGAAGATAAACTGTCTTGGGCCGAACGGTATTGATCAAGCACCTCTGGAACTGTGGATCTGCCTTGCCCATCTCGAGGGGTATCATGTGCTTGAACTGATAGTATAGGAGCTTACGGGCTTTGGTGGTCAAATCTGGCTCAAAGGGATACATTCCTGTTACAAAAAGGTTCCATCTTTTTAGCTCTGATGACTCGATAAACTTGTCTCTGAACCCCGAGTCCCAGCCTTCCACGTTGTAGAATCTCCAGACGCGGTCACTGGTAAAAATAGAGTGAAACTGCTTTGATACCGTAGCACATCGTTCAAATAATACTGGATCATTGATAATGTCTGCAATCAGGATCCAGATATCGGTTGAAAGCATCTTAGTGCTCACCGTTCGTTGTAGCGGCGTCATATAAGTAGTCGCGGCATTTTGTTTCATAGATGTCTCAGGATCTGATTTAAGCTATGATATATCGAATAATTACCTCTTCAGGAGCTATTTATGAAATACGGGGTATCTGATGAGGAAAAGGTTGTGAATGATTTGATGCGGAATACCTCCATCGGCTCTTGTACTAGTCTAGAAGCTTTCCTTGAAAGCATCAATTGAGGGCTCGTGAGAGTTAAATGCCACTGTATGTATTTGCATAAATACCAATGGAAAATCTGATAACCTGTGCTCTTGGTTGTTTATGGGGCAAGGTGAGTGCGATTTTACTGGCCGTAAACAATTTGCATTACACGAAGTAGGCCTTGGGATGTGCCTGGACGATAATTGCGAGGCAAGGCACATGAGAGGGTTAAAGGCATACATTCCATCAAAATGTCATTAACTGTCTAATACTGTTGGTCTGCCAGCGTTATTTGAGGTGGGCCTGTACATGTACAGTAAACCCCTAGGCTCAGTAAACGCCCCGCTATCTTACTGCGATAGCAAGTGAAGCCAGTATATTTTAGATTTCCCATGTCTTTCAGTACAGCCCTGCGCGTACTTTGCCTCACTCAGACTAGTATGCAATCAATATGTGATTAGCATGCACCTATTCTGCAGAGTCGACCCATCCGTTTATTCGATGGTGCAGGTTATGATATGACTAAACTTAACACAGCTATATCAGTGTGAAAGTGTGTCAAAATCTGCAATTCACGTTCACTCGTATAATGTGAGCATTTTGGCAATCCTCTCTGCGCATCCTTGATCCGACCCTGATCGCTCTACCATATGTGACTTTTGGTGGGCGCTGTTTCGGTGTATCACAGTGCTATTTAGCCCAAGTTTTGCTGTTCGGATTCATCTAAGCACCCGGCCAAAGGTCACTGCTCATCTTGGTACGACCTGGATTCCCGCGCTTCGGGAAACTTTGGCTACCTTTGAGCAACCCTTGGGCTACCAAAGCATTATGGTGCTTATATTTCCAATACCTTTTCCGTTTTGTAATGTCAAACTCCGGGCCCCTTTTTCCAAGTCGACCACCACTAGTCATTAGGCTTTATTTGAGCAAACTTTGAACTACAATAACCTCATGTTGCCTGATTCTCATTCTGCCTGGGTTCTTTTTGCACTGTCAATTATCTGTCCTCGCCTCTGATCCTGATCCTCACCCCTAACTACTCCACTGGACGTATCTCGGCTCGAGTATACAAAGGTGAGTCTAGAGACTAGTTTAAATGCAACCTCTATGTAATTCTAGTACTCCTCGAATATTATGACAACTGTTTAGGTTTGTTTCTCCTTGGCAGTGCTTCTTCTAGCTTAGCTTGTGATGGTTAATTAGCTCTCAGATCACGAGAGGTGAGCTCCCAGGCATCCTTTTGCACCCTTCAAGCGCTTGAAGCACCCAGACCTCTTTCCTCTTATAACGAAAAACAGAAACTACATTCAAAGAAATACACTTAAATCAAAGTTACTGCTCTTTTATGCTCTCTATCCAATATTTCAGCCCACTCTTCATCCACTAGAACAAGAGCACCCCCGAACCCCCCCTCCTCCATCTAGTTGAAAAAATGTCGTCGGTTATGATTGTAGACGGCTCTCTTGCCACCAGCTTGGCATGGATTGGTGAATACATCGATAATTTGAATCAGGATGATAAGCACACTCTGAGCAACCTTGTCACTGAGCTATCATCCTCTGAGGAGGTGTCGCAGGAGCTGTATTTCACTCTTGCAGAGGCCTCTTCGAGTCTTCTTAAAGCTCCTGATTCCGAGTTAGAGGGTGTATTCAACATGATGCTTCACATTCTGAGCCAGAGCACTGATTTTTCAGGCTGCATCCCTGTGGTCCTGGCCAACCTCAACACCGAGACCACCGAGACTAAGCAGCTGCTTATTCTGGCAGTTTTGGGCAACTTGTTTAATGTCATTGATCCTCAAAACAAGATCCGTTTCGATGTTCTCAATAAGATCATTGATTTTAGCACTGCAAACGGAACCCTTCGCCAGGTTGTCTCTCAGCTCTCGCAGCTTCCTGAATGGCTGAAAATGTGGGGCACCGATACCGAGACAATCACTGATTTTTACACAAAGATCGTTGACTTGACTGAAAAGCACGTTAGCCCCCGCCAGGCATTTGCCTTGTTGGTTGATGGTGTCAAGTGCAGTGACAAGCAGGATGTCTTGGCCAAACGCTTGGTGAAGAGCGCCCTCGAGAACACTTTCAGCTACAACTTTGATGAACTAATTCAGATCCCCGCGGTGGCCGCTCTCAATGATGCTACGCTCAAGGCCGTTGCCGATGGTGACTGCGCTGCTCTCAAGTCTTGCACTGATGAGCAGATCCTCAATAAGGTCCGCACTATCAAGTTTGCCAAACTCTCGGCTTTACAGGAGACTCTTGATTATGATCTCCTCGCCAAGGAGACCGGCCTCAACGATGACTTGGAGATCGAGGCTCTGGCTATTGATGCCATCAAGGCCGGTCTCGTCGAGGGTCGCATGGATCAGTTTGAGCGCAGATTCACCGTTGAGTCCGCGTCCATAATTGGTGCCGTTACTCCCGAGCACTGGAAACTCATTGACGAGCGTCTTGATGCGTGGAAAGCGGAGCTGCACAAGCACACACAGGCCGTCCTTGGTCTTAAAAACCCTGCTGAGCGCCTCGCAGTACCTATCTAATTTAAAGCATAGCTCTACATATATCGATTATTTTCATTTATAGAGACGATGGAGCTGATTCGGTATGGATTCTAGAGCTGGCTTTTAGCCTCAGCCTTCAGCTTTTAGCCTTAAAGGCTTTCCCCACAGCCTTTAGCCCTAGAGCCACCCACAAAGCCTTCAAAGCAAGACTTGGTTGATTTCTCAGCATGGAAGCAGTCTACACTGGACCCTCGGAAACTCGCACATTTACTCGTTCTTCAGAAGAAGGAAAGCCAGATATCAATACACACCGGGACGCTCCAGTTCCTAGTGATGAGTCGAGGCCGCTTGGTAAACTTAGAGAAGACATCTTCAGTATCCAGCGTCAACTCAATGAGTTCCTTACTTCAAAGATGAAAAAGGCTAAATTGGAGTCTAGCTAGTTGATTAGAGCATTTGAGCTCGTTAATGTGCTTCTAACTATGATCCTTATTCATACTGAAGATTGGACGATGCGTCCCTTGATGGGTATCCCAATTAGCTTCTATAC
This sequence comes from Wickerhamiella australiensis, assembly GCA_030579635.1. Lineage (NCBI taxonomy): Eukaryota > Fungi > Ascomycota > Dipodascomycetes > Dipodascales > Trichomonascaceae > Wickerhamiella > Wickerhamiella australiensis. The sequence goes on along the minus strand of JAKTRM010000051.1, from coordinate 54,025 downwards.
CGGAGTTCATATGTATAGCTTTCAAGATTGACGGGATTCTGGTAAGTCTCCTTTGAGCTCCCAGATCTCAAGTCGAGAAGTGTAAACACATGTATGAGTGCATCAGTTGCTGAGTGTTGGGATTTACCCCTGACCACGCGCACCTATTTATTTGAAGTAATAACAACATCAATTCCAGATTAGAGGTGCTATAGATGATATACCTAAGGGCAAGCCCGGTAAACTACTTTTCTACTTGCTGCTATTTCAACTAGATACTTGAACCAGTGCATTCAAGAATCACTAACTCTTGAATAGATTGGAATTAGTCAGGGCCACTCTTTAATTAACGCTAAGATAGATATTAGCCATATAGCGGAATAAGAACGCGTAAACGAGTTTAACAATGCAAACGAGTAGGTGTAGCCACAGGAATAGAGTCTAATTACGAAGCCAAGACTGGCGACAAGGGGGTGCTTTCACCCTCTTCATTATTATCAGACGCCTTGCGTGACAATTTATCACTACTCGAGTCATGAGCGGTTTGAGTAGTGCCCTTTGACTTGGAGTCTCTAAGGACCGGACGATTCACCTTACACTTTGGTTGGGCGACATTACCAGCAACAAGCTCTTCTCGAGAAAGACCAAGCGAGCCATGGCGATCCCATAGATAACGGGGCCGTGTGTGGGGATCGAGTTTCCAGTACAGGGCCTCAAGCTGATCGAGGAGCACAGCGCGTTTATTTTGTATATTACTGGAGTCAGATCTACTGAGCCATTGAACTGTGGCATTTTCAAACTCGATTCGTAGTTGAGACTGCTCTTTTTCAAGGGCGCTGCGAGCCTCAGGATCAACCAGTTCGTCTTCGGGTCGAGGGTCGCTCCATACGGGGCCATATGTAGATGTGCCACCAAATTGACGGGGAAGCTCACTCGGAGAAACATATTCAAAGACGTCATTAATGTTTTTTGTAAAGACCACTTTTTCTCGAAGTCCAGGGTTCAGCCAGCCATTGATCAGCTTCCAAAACAGGTGAAACACAAGTGGTGAGTTTACCAAGAAAATCTTGTGCATTAGCTCAGGATAGCAGTCGCGAAGATATTCTACAACAGCAAAGATCCATTCCTTGTCGCTGTTTTTAGCCTTCCAGTCTTTCATATCCCAAATTGCGATACAGCCCTGGGAACCTCGAGGCATCGCAATCGCCGCATGTTCGAGCAAATTCAGCGAGAAACTCCGCTTGACTTGTTTACTCAAGCCTTTTGGGTGGTGATATCTTGGACACAGGTACACAACTGGTGCTCCAGAGTTGCTTATACCTGAAAAATAGGCAGTGCCGGATCTGACAAAATTAGCATACCCCTCACTGTCTGAATAGAAGGCTTCACCCCTTGCTAGCTCTTGCTCGGCATTACAGTCCTTGTTCAGATGATGGACCAACCCAGCTCCGACTCGTCTTGCGGCCTTGACGGTATCGACATTGTTCCGAATGTACCGAAGCAAAAGAATATCGCTGTTATGAACACGGGTGCACCAACGCCATTTGGCCAAAAGCTTGGATTGTTTGATTCCTCTGGTTTGTGAATTGAAAGCTTGAACCACCTCGCCAAGTGAGGTAGGAAAACGTTGATTGAAGCCATCTCTGCTTTTAGAAGTATTGGGAGAATCATCTGCAGTATCATAGACATCGCGGGCCAAACTTCGGGTGGTAAGAGCATAATGGTGGTTATATTGTGTCAACTCGGTACTGGGTATGAGTCCCAAGCCGACATAGATGGCAGTGTACAGAACTTTTAGCTGCTCCCTTTCAAGGGGAGTCATATCCAAAGTCACCATTATTCAGTTGTACGGTGTAATTTGCAACAGGAAAAAAAAAAAATCCAGAGCGTGAGGAATTATCAAGTGCTGATACCGATATTATGCAGGTAAGCTATAAGAGGTGCGTAACGCATCTCACGAGTATTAGCTGTTCGCTCATTCATTGATGCCGTGTGAATAAAGCGTAACATCTGAGGCCCATGCATAACGAGTCCAATAAAAAAACTCGTGAGGGGTCACACCCATTAACATTATTTGTTAAACTAGCAATATGTCGCTGAAACTCATTGTTCATCGTCTATATGGATCAAAGTGGGTCAAAGGTGGGGCTCGGTCAAAGGGCCGTCAGGGGTCTAGACCCTCTAAAGTGAACGTCGGGTTCTAGACCAGGTGAGGGTCCGGTTCAAGACACTGAAAAATTTTGGGTACAGGAGAGGGTAGATTAAGCACAATGACAAAGATAATGATTGAGGTGTGGCTTTGTGGTTATCTTATATAGTTCAAATAGCTATACCTAACAGCTCCTTGAAACCTCGAGTCTGTCAATAACTATATGCGTAGTTTGTTTGGTACTATTGCATGGCATAGCTTCCACTAGACCCTCGGAAATCAAACAGAAGTGGTCCCTCGTTTTCGTGGTCCCTGCATACCTCTAACGCTCTAGATCCTTGAGCTTTAACACCCCTCCCCAGTATCTGACACCCTCTATAAGGCATAGCACCGTATTATAGTTGTGTACACACTAGAAACCGTAATGGGGAACGCAGAATCGACTCTGGCGTTCAAAAACCAGTTCAATGTACTCTGTACACAATCAGATATACCCTCAAAGGATCCAATGTGGCATGGGCTAGTGAACATGTGTGTCGATCACCACCAAGTGTTTGGGGTTCTTGGTGTTGCAGATATCCGTCGGGTCCGCGAATCGCACCCCGAGAACCTCGAGACACTGGTTAAGGTAGTTGTTGAGCATCTGACGAGCATTATCAAGCCGTCGGGTATCGGGTCCGCGCTCGAAGAGCAGGTGCTTTGCTTTCTGCGGGTCCTGGAGCGGCTGATCCCCACTATTTATGAGAAGCGCGCCTATGCAGAGAGTATTGAGAGGCTTTTGTGGTCATCTACAGATGGAATTTTACGACAACTTATTGATGCGCTCATCCGGCTTGCACAGCTCCCTGGGTTTTGTATTCCGCTCCAGGGGTCCTCGTTATGGGCTGGGGGTATCGGTGCCGCAACCGTCCCTCAGCATACGAAACAAAATCAGTACAACAAGTGCGAGCTCCTGAGATTATTACTCGTGGTGATAGGCGAGCCACTGTACTGCCTTAAGGGTCATGGTCTAGAGTATATTACACGCAAAGAACCCAACGAGGTGGCATTTTTGTTCTGCTCCCTCCTGAATACTGGCATTCAAACATCTTCCTTTTTGCCATTAAGCACTTCTAAGCTCAACGATCTGGCGCTGATTGCTTGCCTGCAGCTGGTTATATTTCACGGCAACACCAATAGTTTTCGCAAGTTACTCGCAAAGCTTTACCGTGATGACGATATCAAACTGCTAGAGGAGAGGTGTAAAAACACCTTGAATTTACCCATTGCCAGTCTCTTGTGGGAGCTGCTTCAAGCTAACAGCAACTTCAAGCCGGTACCGGCTCATTCTATTGTCAATGAGATTCTTGCAAAGCAGTATGAACGCCGCGAGGAAGATTTCGTGAAAATCCTCATGTTTGTGTTGATTCACCAAAGCACAGACCTGAGCTGGTGTAGCGAGAATGCCACAAATATGGAGCGCCTCTTTGGTCCCTTTAACGAGGCGACAGTCCATATTCCAGCCCTTCTCGATCTACTTTACAACGTGAGTCCGTTCCTTCAGCTCCAATCTGATGAACAAGTGAGCCAATTCTCTGAGTTTGTGCACTCGATAATGATATCCAAAAACAAAGAGTACAAATTGTCGCTTGCAATGAGTCTCAGCAACATGCTCAAGGACAACAAGCTGCTGATGTTCAAGCTCAAGGACATAAAAAATACCGGCGACGATTGGGTCGACAAATACTTCAGCTGTATACGCGAGGGAAATCCAACGGTGCCGCAACAGGTGGTGATCCCACCCATGCAGCGCCAGCAAGAGTTTAAGCCGATCCATTTTGAATGGGATGCCGCAAAAATGAGATGGTACAAAAGTGCTTTATGGGGTTATGCCATTCAATGTTCAGAAACACATCGGGGCCTCACACCCTGGACGTATACCGACATTCAACTGTTTAAAATGGAGACGGTACCACCGCGTCCGACGTTAAGGATGCCTCAAGGAGCATTGGAGGCACTGGGCGATGCGCTATGGGGACTTTGGAAACGTGAATGAAAGAAATGAAGAAAAAAAGTGAATTAAAAAGTTATGAAAATGCTAGAAAAAGGGGTATTTTGCGACAAGACAAGACAACGCATTGCCATGTGAGTGCAACGATGAAAGATCAGAGCTTCTGGGACCCGAAACTCTCGCGAGTGTCACACCCTAACGTCTACGTTGAACAAGCTCAAAGCCATCGTCGTCGATGACGGGACCCTGCTTCTCGACAGAAGGGTTGGGCTCTTCCTGCTCATCGCTATCGCTCCCATCCTCCTCATCGTCACCTTCGACTGTAATTTCAATCTTGGCATCGTGCATTCCCTTGAACTTTTCGTAAAAGGCATCAATGACTTCGTACTGCTGATGAGCGCACGCAGCGTAGCATCCCATAATCTGTTCCGCTACATCGCCAGCAGTATCTGTCTCAAGCTTAGTATCGAATTCGTCTTCCATGATACCCAACAAACGGTACTCGATATCTTCGATTGCACAATCTTTCCCCTCGAAAAGATCGAGGACGGCAGTGACCATCCATTCTCTCTTGTCGGCTGATTCGGGGCCTCCCCAGCCTTGATCTACGGCTGTTTTGAGATCATCCCAAAGGAAAATCGCACACGAAACTCCGAGCTCGAACTTTGCCTGCTGCTTTTCGTCAGGGAACCTCAGAGATTTTTTTTCACTTTGCACATATTCAGGTACTTGCATGACGTAAGGGGATCAAGTCCAAGGGGTAGCCCAAGGGGAAGCCTAAGAAGACAGCCTGAGGGTTCAAGTGTCAGGTGGAAGCGTGAGGTCGAAGCATAAAAGTATCGTTATGCCTCATCAATGCTAAAGCAGCTCACTAGTGGCTTGGAGACATATCTCTACAAATAAAGTCGGGGCATTTAATTCCAATTACACTCCCAAGTCGGTTAACTCACAGCCTGCGCGGTGTTGCTGATATAACTTGATAAAGATGCTTACACGAGTAGCGCTTGACACGAGGGGTTTCACTGTAGCCTCATACGCACTGCATGACCTGGTTATGCATGAGACGAAACCTTAATGACCTACAATGCATTTGTCAATAGTCTCTGGAACTCAAGCATATAGCAAAATGAGCCAACTTTTACTGCATAAACCCTTATAGTTGCTTCGTAATCCCATCGATCACGCGTGTTATATTTTCCTTACCTAAATGGGACTTTCTTTTCCCTACACGCAACACTTGAAGGCATTGAGAAAAGATAGATGCGCCGACTAATTTCCCAAGTAGCGGCTGTGTTTATCACCCTTGAGTTGGTGTACCTCGGTGTACTTTGGTACCGCGAGAATAGCGTATATGTACCCATAACAGCCGCTCAACTGGTGCAGAGCCCCATGGCAGTGAGCGTACGGGGGTTCTTGGAATCCATTCGCGACCTGCACCCCAGCAGAGGCGCTGGTAATGTTGCGCCGCTCACGAATTATAATCTTGATATGGAGAAAGATTTCGTCAGATTTGGCGATGAAGGTACACGACTCTCCATCGACCTGCTTGAGGAATACCTGGACGTTGATGACAGCTCGCGTGAATTTTTACGCGAACAGCACAGCAATGTCGTTGACCGAATCCCCAAACTCCCATCTGGTGGGGTTGGCGGCCGTGGCATCGTCCTTACTGGCGGTGGCAGCTACTTTGGCCAAGCACTTGTTGCTATCCGGTATTTTCTTGACTACCACCCGGGCTTCCCTATCGAGATCTGGATGGCACGTAGTGAATATGAGCCTCACTACTGCGAGTCGGTCTTCCCTGAGCATAATGTCACATGCATTGTTGTCGAGGATTTCTTTGGCAGCGCGATTGATGGGTTTGACTATATGGGCTATCCGCTCAAAAGCTTGGCGCTGGCTGGATCACAATTTTCGGAGATTTACTTCACTGATGTTGACTCCTTCCCGCTGCGCTCTCTTTCCGAGATTTTTGACTCGAAACCTTTCAAGAATACCGGTTTCATTTCGTGGCCCGACTATTGGGTACGCGTGACTGCCCCTGAGTTTTACGAGGTTGCCAATAAGGTGAATCTCAACCAGGTCAACACAAGCCTTGAACTCACAGAGTTGCCTGGATGCGTCCCGTACTCCCGTAGCTCTGAAACTGGCCAGATTGTGTTTGACAAAAAGAGACATTATGACACTCTACTGCTATCTACCTATTACAATCTGAATGGCAAAGAATACTATTATCCTCTGCTTTCACAAAACAGCAATGTACCTGGGTTTGGCGATAAGGAAACATTTATCAGTGCCGCTTATGTCCTCGACCATGAGGCATATCAAGTAAACTCGTCGGTGCTCACGCTCGGGTTTTTCCAAAAAGAGTCCAATGGGTTTCATGGCAGTGGTATTCTGCAGCTGAGCCCTATGGACGATTACGCAAAGCATGTCGAGGGCGATGAAGAGCAGTTTATCAGACCATGGAGCCTCCACAGTACAAGTATGAAGCTGGACCCTTTCTTTTTGTTTAGTGATAGGGAAGAGGAGCCTTGGAATATGCCGAACCAATTTCTGAGACCGGGGCGCTGGCTCGGGTCCAGGGCTAGCGTGGAAAACCGTATTGGCTACGACCTTGAGATGCGTTTGTACGAAGTTGTCCAGAATGTTTTGTGCGATTGGGTACAGCATGGAAAACCAAGATTCGCCAATGATGAGGACGCGCAGCGTACGTGCGAGCGTGCTCGTAAACACATTGAATGGCTCAAGGTGAATACTAACGACCACGACTAGGTGGTCACAAGGCCCTTATTGAATTAGCATGCATGGAGGACTCTGACGTTGCTCATGCCACTCGAGTAGGACCCAGATGTCCGCTCGTGAATTGCAAAATTATCAACTCGAAATATTAATCTCATCTTCCGAGCTGGAACTGCATGAAACTGAAAGCCACGTACTTTACAGTGGCAAGTTGCACAAACTTTACTCTTTATTCTATTCATATCCAGTGTGGATCATCCACTGGTATTACTATAAACTAGCCTAGCCAAGTTGAATTATACAGGGTACAGAATGGAGGTACGTCTTGAAACATATAATCCTGACCGTATGTGCATATTTCATGTCGAGGGCTACTTGAGAAATACGTAGCAATGGGGCACCGGGTTGCCGCATCAGCTGATCTAGGCTGCTGATTTAATACCGCAGCCACAGGAGGTGGGTGGACACTAGACCTGGAGATTTTCTGACCAGTCGGGGCTTACATGATTTACATCACGTCCGATGGATCGCAAGTCTCCACGACAGAAAGAGCGTGCAAGCAGGTAACGTATCCCCGTGCAGAGCCCCCCAGTGATGAGGAGCTATTTGTAGTAGACAATGGCGTCAAGAAACCCCGTTTGGATGTGCTCAAGGACATATTTCTATCGGAGGGTAAACTCACAGAACAGCAAGCACTGTACATTCTTGAACAAGGTACACAGCTGCTCAAACAGGAACCCAACTTACTACACGTGGACGCACCTGTTACCGTATGTGGCGACATTCATGGCCAGTTTTTCGATCTCATCAAGCTGTTTGAGGTTGGTGGTGATCCCATGAAATCGAGCTATCTGTTTATGGGTGACTATGTAGATCGTGGGTATTTCTCGATTGAATGCGTTCTCTATCTTTGGAGCTTCAAGATCTGGTTCCCTCAGCGGTTTTTCTTGTTGCGTGGTAACCACGAGTGTCGCCACCTAACCAACTATTTCACATTTAAAAAGGAGTGCGAACACAAATTTCGGTCCACGGTTATTTATGACGCATGCATGGTTTCGTTCGATGCATTACCTCTGGCGGCGGTCATGAACAAGCAGTTTTTCATTGTGCATGGTGGTCTTAGCCCCGAGCTGCGGACGCTTAAAGACATCGACCGCATCGATCGCTTTCGTGAGCCCCCTACTCGTGGTATCATGTGCGACATGCTCTGGAGTGACCCCCATGAGGATTTTGGTGAGGAGCCCGCCAGCTGCGGCAACTTTGTCCACAATAAGGTCAGAGGGTGCTCATATTTCTACACATACAAGGCCGTTTGCGCTTTTCTCCAACGGAACGACCTCTTATGTATGATTCGCGCTCACGAGGCTCAGGATGCCGGGTACAGGACCTACAAGACCCGTGCCACAGGCTTCCCCACCGTCATGACCATTTTCAGTGCGCCAAACTATCTCGATGCCTACAATAACAAGGCTGCTGTCTTGAAGTATGACGAGAGCGCCTTGAATATCCGCCAGTTTAACCATTCGCCCCACCCGTACTGGCTCCCCAACTTTATGGATATTTTCACTTGGAGTCTGCCGTTTGTTGGTGAAAAAGTGAGCGAGATGCTTCTGGGTATCCTCAACACATGTTCCAAAGAGGAACTTTCGAGTGCAGAAAAGAGCACGGGTTCCAAACAGCAGGACAAGGTCATGGCCCAAATCAAGCCTACTGCCAAGCCGGCGGCCGCCACTCCGGCACGCACCACTGAAATGAATGAAGAGACCCTTAAGAAGTTCCGCAACAAGGTGCTGGCGATCGGCCGTGTATCGCGGATGTTTGGAGTTTTGCGCGAGGAAAGCGAATCCATCACTGAGTTCAAAACAAATGCTGGTGCTCCACTGCCTAAGGGTACTTTGATGATGGGCGCTGCTGGTGTTAAGGACGCACTCGATTCATTTGAGGATGTCAAGAAGGCTGACCGTGCCAATGAGCAGATGCCGCCCTCCCCTGCTGAAGTGGAGCGCAAGTCATCCTTACACAGGAGCAGCTCAATTAAACGCGCACGCGAAGATAAGGCCTATGAGGCACAACTACAAAAGATTGCCGATGGACTTTAAGCTTGGAGATGGAAAAATTGAGCAAGCGTAGCAAGATTCAGAGTTAAGCAAGTGTTATAAATTAAATACCCGGCGTTGAAGCCAATAAATTAAGTTGAATTGAGAGTAGAGGTGGCAGGTTGAGGTTGAGGTAGCGGAGGTCGTGGCAGTGGAAGTTATTGGAGTAGAGCAAGTAGCCGATCACCAGAGCTCTAATCATCGCGACGACGTTTGCCTAATGACCCCATACGTACAGCCGCCGCTGCTGGATCTTCACCTGGCAAAAGGTTCCAGTTTTCGTCATCTCCCTGGCCACTTTGGAGATCGATATCTTCATCATTGATGCTATAGCCTTCCCCCTCGCTAGAGCTGTGGTACTCTTGAGCCTCAATACACTCTGTGAGGGCGGTATGCAGCTCAAACGGTCCCTCGAGCCAGATCTCAAAGTCGAGGCCCTGTATATACAACCGGTCACCGTCCATAGCGTGCAAGACAATCTCATTCAAATTGATCAGACTGCCGTGGCTCAGAGCGGGTTCAGGGGCCCAGAGGTAAATTCCGTTCGAGGAGATCCAGGTATCAAGGCGGCCCTCAACGGCGCCAGAGCAGCGTGAAGGGGCCCGATAGTAAAGCACTGGCGATTCTTCCAATGAAAATTGTTTAGGAGTAGATGCCTTGTACTCACCCAGAGTTACAAACTCTGTCAATTTGGGTGGTGCCTCTAGAGGCTGCATTGGATGACTAGTAGGAAAGTTATCGGAGTCTTGGGAGTTTTAGGCGGGCACTATGAAATGACTAGGGAGCTATCAGAGATGACTGACAATGCGATGACTAGTGGGTGTCTTGGGAAGTCTGGATAAGACTACGAGTCAAGGGGTAGTTGGCTACGAGCTACTACGGCACAATGCCTCTGTATTTGCCCGAGTTGCCCATTTAACCATTAAAAACACAGCATACTTCTATCTAAAATTTACTTGAAGTATTTGGGTGTCAGAGACTTGTCCTTGAGACCAGCAGTAAATACTTCCTTGACGGTAGCAGCATCTGCCTTATCAAGCTTGGCAGCATACTCGCCAAGCTGAATATCGTCCAAAGCGGCAATAAGGGCGTCGACATCGCTCAAGGAATCAGCAACAACGGTGGCATCAGACTCCTGGCCAAAGTAACCCACCTCCTTGACGGAGCCGCGGATGATACGCTTGTTCTTCTTTTTGGCGTTCTTGGCAGCTTCCTTGGATTTCTTTCCGTCGGCACGAGCAGCCTCCGCAGCAGCCTTCTCCTCGGCGGCCTTCTTCTCGGCGGCTTCCTTCTCGAGGCGAGCCTTCTCAGCAGCCTCACGAGAACCAGCCTCACGCTCCCACTTGAGCTGGGCCTTGCGGTTCTTCTCAGCCTCCTTGAAGAGTTTGATACGGGGATCCTCAGAGAAAGCAAGGTCTACGGCCTTACTGAGACGGGCGATATCGTCCTTCTTGTGCTTTTGGCGAGCAGCCTTGTTCTTCTTTTCAATGTAACGCTTGTTGTCACGGTTGGAGCTATCATCGGGGACATCCTCGTCGAGCCACTCAAACGAACGCCAGGAGTCAAAGTTGTAAAAGAACGCGTAAAAGGCGTCGACTTCCTCCTTAGGCGTATCGATGTTACCGAGCAAAGGAGCAGGCTGCTTGGTAGAGAAACGGCCCTCGGCCTCAAAGAAAGGGCCCCAACGCTCGAAGAAATCGCCAGAGCTGCCCTTTTTGGGCTGAGCAACGTCAGCGGCCTTATCAACGGAATCCCACTGGCGACGCTTGACGGGGTCCAGTAAAGTCTCGAAAGATTTCTGGATACACTTGAAGAAACCGTCCTCCTCACCGTTGCCGCTAGCAGCCTTTTTATCGGGGTGGTGCTTGAGAACCTTACGCCGGTGGGCCTTGCGGATTTGCTCCTCATCGGCTCTCCAGCGGTACTTGGAAAGACCAAGAACGGCATACTGGTCCTGGCTCTTCCAGTCCTTGGCATCGTGGCGGAGCATTTCCTCGTCTTCGGGCTCGCTTTCCTCGGCGTCATCAATGTCCTCCACATTCTTGACGCTACGGGCGGCCTCGATCTTCTCATCTTCACTCCAGGTACGTCCGCGAAGTTGACGGCGGGCATGGGCAAGGAATCCAGGGCCAACAGGCTCACACTTGCGCTTTTCGGGAGCAGTAAAGCTCGACAAGGCTTCAAAAGTCATGATGAAAAAAAAAAAGTATTACGTCATGATATTGAGTGATATCGAGTTTGAGCTCGAGGGTCAGACCATCGTCACGGATTCGCTCGTATCAAACTCTGGATGGTTGATTGAGCATTTCAGAACTGAGAACTCGCTAGTGGTATGTTTTCGCGATTCTTGTCGGGACTCACACTGCCAGGCTATCGACCTGAGTAGCTCGCTCTTTGCCACTTCGAATGGGAAATTCGCATCCATAAACCTCGAAAATCTCGCCAAGGAAATTAAATCAAAAAAGCCACAACGACTCATACTCGAACACCCCGATATTCTTGTTTCCTCGGGCTTGGTTCTACCGGCAATACTGCTTGATTGGATCGATTGTGTTTCCGCACCCCAAACAATCATCAGTTTGTGTACTCACCAGGGTCTACTGGAGCAGTATCCCGTTTCAAAATCAGCCTCCAAGCTAATCATCTCCCTGCTTCATTCTTCAGCACAACAAATTAAGGTCTCGCCACTTGTGACTGGGTATAGCACTGAGTACAACGGTACATTGGAGATGATTGGACAGAAGACTGGTACCTGGCTGTTTCAAATAGACAAGGATAACGTTAGTGTATTCGAGAGGTGAGATTAAAGGTCAGTCCGTCGCTTGATTGTCCATGCATGCTCCGCAGACTGCCCACCCAGCTTCACGGCTCCACGCCTCAATACTCCAGGCTCCGAAAATCCACAACCCGCGCATAATCATCCCTATATAAATAATTTAATCCCAGCTCATACCCTTGGGCAATGGCTGCTTGGTTTTATCGCCCTCAAGAGTGGTGAGCAACCGACGTCCCCAATCGCCTGCTGCAGCATCACCAACCTCATCTCGTGCTTGCTTGAGGAACGGAATCAAGACAGTGCCGCCGGTACCTACTGTTCCATCATTTTGGGCCAGACCGAGCTTGGGTCCGCCTGCCTGTTCGCGTGATTTCATCACGATATATCTTGTTACGATCTGGATGTGCTTTGAGCGGAGTCCTTTGAGAACAGCAAGGCACGCATCAAAGGCAGTAGCCAGGTCAGGATGTTTAGCCGAGTTTTTCACCACATACTCACGGATCTCGGCAACCGACTCGAGGTGCTCAAGAAACTCACGGTGCTTGCGGGGCATGTACTTGCGCATTGCCTTGAGATACGGCACGCTACTGGGGGCCCTGATCCCTTCTTCTTGAGGTGCGGCGGCGCTACCGGGCATCCGTGGAGGCCGGCGTTCGCCAGTGGGGAAATGTTCGACGTTGAGAAGGATGTCAAACACCTGGATCAGCGAGCTCTGGCCATTGGAACCGCCCGCATATTGCCGGTACTCTTGTTCATCACCGTATGCCACGCCCTGTGGAAGCCCCGCACTGGTCATATTGGACCAGCCGGCAATAAATGGCCGTAAACGGAAAAAGAAAAAATGGGGGTCGCACATTTCATACATTCGAAGCAACAAAGTGGCGGTGCGATCGATTGTTTCTGCCATTTTCTCCAAGTTAGCAACAACTTGGGGCACATTGTCTTCCCGTAGCGCGGCAATCGCATCTAGACCATATCCAATAGCTGGGGCACCTTGACGCTCGATGGCCACACTAACAAGATAAAACCATGATTCGTCCATACACCCAGTAAATGTAGTAAGTGTAGCAATAGCATCGAGCCAGTTTGCCTGAGGTGGGCATAAAGTCGCTGGTTTTGCTGGCCCAGCAAGGGCATCCTCAGCAAGCTCCATGTCGGCATCGAAGAGCTGGCGAAAATTCCACAAACAGATACCCGCAAACGATGCCACCGGCGGTAGATCGTAATGATCAGAAACAATAAGTAACGGGGTCGCCAATTGCGGCGGTAACCGATCGCGAGGGCTCGGAGGACACCACACATAGGCGTGGGCTATAAACCCAAGAATTGAGACCGCGCGCTGCCATTCTTGCTCAGAATTGAGCTTATGAGCATCTAGCAGCGGCATTTTGTCCACAACCTGGCGAATCCGTTTAGTTAGAATCAGACTGGGGAGATCGCGGGCAATACGGTCCCAGTGGCCAAAGTAGGGCGGCAGGGAGTCGAGCGGAAGAACCTCAGGCAAGAAACCAGTCTTTCTAGAGACATCATAGTCTGTGGGATTAGGCAACGGAGGCAGCATGTGCTCTAGACAACTCAGGAGGAAAGGTAGCGAGGTTCAAAGTCGGGAGCGTCACTTGATAAATAGCATTACTAAGAAAAAAGTCTAGGCGAGGTGCTGCAGGTGCTTGTGCATGGTGCATAAGAGTGAGTTTGGGTCGAGATGGATGCTAATCTTGCTCTTTGATGGTGGTTCTAGCAATTGATAGCGTTGCAAATTGATATTCATTATAGAGGCTGTGTTGCGATGCACTTGGCTAGAAAACGAAGGCTCAAGTTTATCCACGCACTGCAGTATAGACCTGGAAACTTGCAATGGATCCAGCTAAACTCTGGACGTTTACGCCCCACGCGGCTTTGTTCAGATTAAAGAGTGTCAATGCCCGGGTTTGGCAGAGCGTCTCAAAAATTGAAATCAAGTCTTTTTAAGAGTCAATGAGATCACCAGTGGGGACTTTGAGGAGTCAAACTACCTCCAAGGATAAATCCAGGGCCAAAAATCGATGAGCTTACTATCAGTACCGAATGAATCGTTCTTGCTTACAAGGAGTTGAACTGGCTCATTTGTCTATGTAGGGCATGTGTGTATATGAAATCCTTCAGGCTGGAGAGAGACTCGGGCTATCTATCAAGACTCTAGAACATTACCACTAATACTGAGTGGAATATCCTAGCTTACCATACTTGAGCGGGCTCCTTTGCGTACATTCATGACGCACATATATACATGTATTCATCCAGTTCCCAGACAATATATCAAGACACTAGCGTACATCTCTAAACCAGGACGCTGGTGGTGTCGCGAAGCGTTAGACCCACATAAGCAGTTCGCTACTGCGTATATCCAAAGTACAAATTAAATTACATATGTTAATAAGTATAATCAATGCCAAGCTTCTTCAGATTCTTGGAACGCTGTAGTTTGCGGGCCAAGGCAGTCTTTTGATGCTCCTCCCACCACTCACGGCTGTGCTTGCGGTCGTAGCGACGCTTGCCAATCTGTGACCAAGGAATCGCTTGATATTTTTTGTTTGAGCCCGCCCAGAGATTCTCCTTGATATTGGCAGCCTCTACGCGCTTGACCTTGAGAACATGACCAAACAATAGGTATCCGTCCATAGTATCGCACACAATGTCGGCAATCTCAGGAGTCTCAAACTCAACAAATCCATAGTGCTTGCTTGATCCAGTACGTTTGTTGCGAGAAATACGAAGATTCAGGATATCGCCAAATTGAGAGAAATACTTACGCATTCCCTTCTCGTCAAATCCGTGCGGAATGCGGCCGACGTATACGACGCCTGTTTGTGCTTTATCCTCCACAGCTGATTCCGACTTGCTTTGCGGCTTTTTGGACTTTTTGCTGGGCTTGGCCTCTTCCTCCTCTTCTACAACCTCGTCGTCGTCACTAGAATCGGAGCTGCTCTCGAAACCACCAAACTCCTCATCAGTAGAGGCAAAATCACTGGGATTGAGCTCTTCAACAGGATCAACGGGTTCGGGCTTTTTGTATTTCTGTGCTTTTCCCATTTCAAGAATTTTTGATGAGAAATAAATTTCTTTAATAACGGCTGTACAGTCACGTGATACGTTCTCAGGCCTCAGGTTTAGAGGGAAAGCTATCAGAGTCCGACAAGACATGTTCTCAATTGATCTGCTCTATGATCCCTACGCTCCGGACCCGTGTTTCTTTAGAAAGATGTGCAATAAACGGCCCTCACATGCATCATGCAAGGCCTGCATTAACCTACATGAAGCGTACAGCGCGCCTTGCGCGCAGGTAAAAATACAAGAAATAGACACTGGTTAACCTAAAGCTATGTATATAATATCAAAGCAACAAAAATACACGCATCAGACACCAGCTATACCCTGGACTGTTTGCGTAGAGAGTTCGAGCAAATAGTTGAAGCCGCAAGAAACTTTTCGCTGGCAAGTTTCGCGGTCTCAAACTTCAAAGTAGTACCTTTTGCCTCGATACACTTGACAAGCGATCTCAAGCTTGCCACTAGGTTTGGAGATCCGCCATGCTCATAGCAGTACACGTCAAGGTTTCTAGATCCCGAGTACAAAGCGTCCAACCCGTTGGCGAACTCAGGAGCATCGGAGGTTTTGAAATTTAGGGTAATCTCAGTGTTGGTGGTGCGGTCTTTTAATTGGACTACAAGGATACGGAGCACCTCAATCAGTGCAACGATATCGGCATGCTTGGGATTATCAACAAAATCTTTAGTGGAAGAGGTATTTTTCGGGTTGTTCTTCCCCCAATAGATGGACCAAGCGACTTTATTCTCTTGTTGGAGATACTGAGCATGGACATACCCCACATATCTAGCCCTAGCGGAGCTTTGGGCAGGGCGCGCAGGGTTGGAAGCCGGCGCCAGTACTACGCTATCTTGCGCTGATGTTCGTTCTACTGAATCCGCAACGGTAGTCGCTGCTGGAGTCACCGGAGTCAGTGCTGGAGTGATATTTTGGCCGGCAGCGGTCTGGGTGAGGGCTCTTTTAGCAACGGCGAGCACCTCATCTAACACATGCATCACCTGTGGAACTGTGAGGGATCCAACAGGGACTTGAACTGCACTCGAGGTCCTGGACCCTGGAGTTCTCGAAGCTGCGCTGGCAAGACTATCAATTGACGTGATGCTGGGCGAGTCTCTCAAGCTAAGACCAGCAAGTCGGGTAGGGGTCTCTTGATCTGTGACTTTTGGAGGAATACAGATTGACGGGATACCTACTTTGTCGCCAGTAGCTCGGGTGCCAGGTGGAGGCGGTAGTGGTGCTGAGCGCGGAGGTGGGGGATTTGCTGCTGGGCGAGGAGGTGGAGGAGTTGCGGCAGATTTTGAGGGAGCCGGGGCACGTGGGGGAGGGGGTGATCTAGCATGAGGTGGAGATCTGGGGCGAGGAGGGGAGCGGGCACGAGGAGGAGAGCGAGCTCTCTTTGGAGCAGGAGAGCGTGCATAAGGAGGGGACCGGCCTCGAGAAGGGGGTGCCTCACGAGAAGGCCTGCCAAAAGAAGAGGCCCCCACTGGGGAAGGGCCATGCGGGGGTGACCTCCCGCGTACAGGAACTCTTGCAGGAAGAGTTGGTCTGGCTTGGGGAGGTGATCTGGCCCGAGGGGGAGGAGGGGACCGGCCTCGAGGTGGCGATCTGGCACGAAGAGGTGATCTGCCGCGAAGAGAAGCCCGAGGAGGAGGAGACCGACCACGAGAAGGCACCCGATCTTTGCCACGATCTTGTAGGGGCGGTTCGCGAGCACCCACACGGTTCGCCGGCGAGTTTGAGCTAGGAGACGCATCAAACGCCCCTCGAGGCTCTGGCCCACGCGGTTGAGGTCTGTGTGGTGACCGCGAGCGAGACCGCTTGGGTTCTCTCACCGGTTCTAGTTTCGTTTCCGGTCCTTGATCAGCGTAAGCGCCGATTGGCCTCTTTTTGGTTACTGGTACAGAGTTGGTACCGGTGGTTTTGTGTCTGTCTGGAGCAACCATCTAGGCGTTTCAGGAGATGGACTTGTATCAATGAAAAATCAAACAAGAAAGAGAAATGTGTGTTCTTTTGGTTGCCACTTGCTACCGGGAAATCAAAGTTGGCCGTCAAGAGCTGACAGTTGGGATAAAGAAGTGCCTGCAGGGGTGGGCCAATACGGTGGGCCTGTAGCAATCAGGGGAGAGGGTGTTGAAGAGGAGTATATGCGGGCTGAATGGTAATTCAGAGGTTGAGGGTGATGATAGCTTGAGTAGGAGGATTAGTATAGACTAGTAGTTATACTAGACGGTATTCCTGGCTAGATCGGTCAGATCTCTGTCTGCTAGTTTCGGTGGGTTAGTCCCGAGAGACTACCAATTGAGGATCGGTCAGTGCGTAGAAGACTCTCAGTAAAAACTAATAAAGCCAGAGAAATTCCACCAACCACCTGAAAGTCAGTTACAGCATGTGCGAGTCCAACTCAAACGTAAATCTCACTGAGGTACATGTTTATTTAAAGATACATAAATCATAACCCATCCGCACCTAGAGGATGGACTTGAGCTTGCCAGAACTCTCCAAGCTCAAGAGAGCATCGCAGCCACCAACGTGCTTGCCATTGATCCAAATATTGGGGACGGTACGCTGGCCAGTAAGCTCAGCAAGGTATGCCTGAATGGCTGACCCATCATCAACCTCGTCGAGCTCGATTATAACGGCATCAGAGACACCAGCCTCCTTGAGGGTGCTCGCTGCGCGCTTACAGTAGGGGCAGTAAGACTTGGAAGCAACGAAGACGTGGCTATCTTTGATCTTGGCGTCAATTTCAGCCTTTTTGGTATCGGAAAGCGGTGCGCTAGAGGCGGATCCCATTGTTATACGTCAAGGGGAGGCTGCCTCCGTCTTTATAAAACAGGGCAGTGCAGGTCACGTGAACCAGTGTACCATTGCTGCATGCACAGCAATTGCTCGAAATATTGCACAGTGGTGGCAACAGATGTACAATGTGAGCTGGATATAACTCGACTGCCGGCGAGGAGCCGAACCCGCCTAAACGGCCCAGGTATTGCTTGTTTGTCCAATTTATTCATTAGAATAATTGAGGCGATTTGTCAGCAGTGCAGATTACGTGCATGAAATTAACGGCATATGGTCCCGCTTCATTATGGTTTTGAGTGATTGTGGGAATTTTATCGGTGGCCCGGCGGGGCTTCATTTGAATCAGAAAAGAAGCCTTTGTTATCTGAAGTTTATGACCTTAGTAGTTTATCTATAACTTGATTTACTTGGTCTATATTCCTGTATAAACCTGCCAGCTGAACCCCGTAATTGGCTCCAGTGACTTTCAAGTCATTTGACCTCTTAATCGTCTATTTTACCCTCTAGAGGCCTGCCTCACCCAGCAGCTTGGAAAGCTTGTGCCCTTCACCTAGCACATAGCTGATTGTACTTTTTTCAAGATCGCCCCTAGCATCAATCATATCTAGGACGTTATCAACAAGGATTGAGCGCCCAAAATCCATCTGCTGCAGTTCTACATGTGCAACATGGATATGGAGCTGGTAGTAGCTCGGATGGTAGTGGAAATAGAGCTTGAGCTGGTGCGCCTCGAGCCCCCAGCGCTCATGGCAGATATTCAGGACCTTGGACTGAACCTGCTTGAGGAGCGGCAGGTGCTCTGTCGTGAGGTCACGGATTGATGCCAGCTGTTCGTCATAAAATAGGACCATGAGGTAGAGCGTCTCCATGGTCTGGCGATCCCAACGCTGGTTGGGCAGCAAAAGGAACTGGGAGTCCTTATAGAGAACCTGGTCGGCTTCGGCCCCCTCGTGAAGGATCGCCTTGACCCAATCGAGCCGCTCGCCACGCATTGTGTCAATGTACGGTTTCACGACTTTTTTGTACATCTCAGGCGTCTCGACAACAGTTCTCAGCTTCTGGGTTCTGTACTTGTCGATATGGGTTTGGGTCGCCGGGTAGATGCAATCGATTTTGACGTTGGGGGATTTGGGGAGCTCGTTTTTGGTTAATGCCAGGCCCCACGAGTAAAGGCCGTTGATCTCAAGGATATGAGTGGCATCCACCTCAAGGGGCACCTGAGGGATCTGGCTCGATACCGAAAGAACACAGGGCTCTCCGTCGATCGTGCCGAGAACGTGAACTAGTTTAGAGAGTGTATTGGTGGAAAGAGTCTCTTGGTATTGGAACTTTTCGAGTTTATCCATACTTGAGTGTGGGAAGATAGGGTGCTATGTATGGTAAAGTAGACCCTGTTTCTGCGATCGCACGCGCTTAATAAATCTTTTGCACGCGGCAAGTTTATGCATGCATATGCAGCCATTGTTACGATAACTCGTGAAATTACCCAGATTTGGCTCGTGCACCTGTGTGAAAACCAACTTTTCGTAAAAAATTGCAATTTCGCCCGGATGCACAGAGGGTTTACACAGATTTTATACAACCCTGAGATTTGAGAATATTTGCAATTACACATTATTGATGTGATCAATATTGAAAATATAGTAAACGGGAATGAAAATCCCCCATTAACAGCTGCTTAAACCCCGTCTAGAAGGTAGAAGTTCAACATCTCAAAGTATGGGTTATAAACTACGATAAAAGTCCTTTGAAGTAATGTTCCAACAGACCACTCCTACCAAATCATTGGTTTATCCTGGGATAACGCGGCAGAAACTCTCGTTCGTGCGATTTACAACAATGTGCAGGCTAGTTGGCCCGAACTCTTGGAGGGAGAAATTTCACGAGCCTGAACTAATCTAGGTGGGTTCCTTCACTTCATGAGATCGCGCACTACGCAATTGTCCTAAAATATTTTGTCAGAAACGCATATTCTAGAATTCTAACCAAATTTATTAGATCTGTGCAAGGAACCTGTTTCTGCGACCGCACAGTCATTTTTTGGTCACGTGCATGAGCTGCAGATTCTTGCATATCCGTGCAAGAATTTATTAAGCGCGTGCGATCGCAGAAACAGGGTCGTAGTTCATAATCATAAATATCACCATAATCATAAATACGGTATAACAGATTAAGAGTCATAGGTTCTAGGAGCTGAACTTTGATTTCTTTTTCACGTTAATGCGTGGGTGCAGTTTATTTTTTCTCCTCTCCCTCCGCACCCAGGCATGGGGCTACGTGTCTGGGGGGACCGGTAGTATTTTTTCTCTGATCGTCGGCGCGCTGATGTGAAATGATCTCATCGTATTTTATCCAAGCAGCCATGGTATATTGCGATCGGTATAACACTTAGGGAGTGATATAGGCAGGGACACATCAATGCGCAACAGTCTCTGTGGCCAAGCGAAAACACCGGCTAATCAGATGCTCAATGTAATACGCAATTATATAATTATTTGCCCGCGTTGTTGATTATGCAGCACTTTCAATAATTACCGTTATGGGTGGGCTACATTAAGAGGTTAGGGTATAGTAGTATGGGGGGACAAATAATGAGGACCAAGGTAACCAGCGCAAAAAGACAGAAATGAGGAGTAAGTAGCGCCAGTGATAGGCCTGGAGAGTATGTGTGAGTATTAGTGGCACGAAAGAGACTTCAGTATTGCGTAGCACGATATTGCAGGAAGTAACCCCCAAGACTGAAACACTCAGTTTACAGAAACGGGAAGGCCCAGAGTATACGGAACAAGACCTGTTTGGAGCTTTTTCAAATTTGATGTTCATGACAGGCAGTATGTACGGGCCTGATAAGTTGATCTCACACCGCTGGTCCTACTGGCAGGTATCAGTCTCTTTACCTGCCGGCTCTACGCTTTATAGGTACCAACCCCCTATGAAGTAGACCTTAAATTGTACCTGATAATATATAAATACTGATATCAATCGCGTAACGTCATTAGAGCCGCAGCGATCACGTCCCGGTCTAATTGAAGTGTGGGGCTCGCATACGAGCGCGCATCGCCGTTGTCCCTGACTGCTGCGAGAACAACATCCTTGTCATTACGTAGCTCTGCTGAAGCAAACCGTAGCGCCAGCCCATACTTTGATACAGCCGAGAGCACTAGCTGGCGGTCAGCCCTCAGGTCGGACGGAGCAATCTGGAGCGCCGCACCGTAATTTGATACAGCAATGCGGACAAGTTCGTGGTTTGATTGGAGGCGATCACTGAGAAGTCCCAGTAACTGACCCGACTGGGTGACTGCTAGCTTGGCCACGTCAAAATCATCCCGGAAATATTGTAGCGAGTCCTGGATGATTACCCAGGGGTGAAGGTTAACAGCGCGATACAATAGGTCCATGTGATCTTTGAGAAAAGCGACAGGGATTTTGGAAACAGCCTTGGGGGTACGCTCGACAGCTGCTTTAGCTACCTCCAGTACCTCGAATACTGGAGATCCCGAGGGCAAGAACATGGGCGAGCAACCGGCTTGTTCAATTGCAAACAAAACAAAACCGGGCAGCTCCTTGTAAGCGGCAGGCGCAAACTCGAACAGCAGCGCGTTTTGTTTGAGAGCGCACCTCCAGAACTGGATATCGAGCTGCACAGTTTGTTTAGAAAAGATGTATTTACAGAAAGAAAGCTCAAGATCTGGACTAGAGCTACAGTTTGTTGCTAGATCGACTGCTCTCTTGATACGCTTTGGTGCAGGAAATATCGAGTCTTGTTCATCGCTAAGAGGGTACCCATGGTCCTCGAACAAGCCTTGCCAATTGGAGAGAATCTGGGCGGCCTCCTGGCGAGACTTTTCACGCATTCGTTTGTCAAAGATGTTGTAAAACCCCTTTACGGGTCCATCTATCGGCACGAGGTATCGCCATAGCTTGTCGCATGTGAAAACTTGCCGCGAAGACCGACAGACACGTGCCAGGTTGACGTATATGAGCGGATTGGGTTCTATAACTCGAGAAATCAGCAGCCAAAGCTCGGGAGGCACATTGACACTGGGTTTACCGTTCAAAGTGTCTTCATGACTCATGGATCCCGAGAAACTGGAGAAACAAGCATATAAACGCAGCCTTGTGGGCCATTTATTTGCGGCAGCCAGTGAAGAGGCCCAGGATCTTTACTGGACTGCCGGAAACCTTTACAAGGCACAGTCCAACCCCATCAGGGCGGCGGATTGCTTCATGCACGGTGTACGGGTTTCTCGTCACTCGGCGGGCGCCCAAACACAGGATTATGCGCTCGAAGCAGGTGAGATATACCTCAAGGCTAAAGAATATACGCAAGCTATTAAATCGCTGGAGCTTGCCATCGATCTTGGGGTCGCAAGAGGGACTGCTAGTGTCACTGCATCGGCGTCACGGCTCGTAGCGCAGGCGTATAGACACATTGGCCCGACTGAAAAGGCACGCGATGCATTGGAACGAGCATCTGCGCTCTTTTTTGCCGAGAATCAGCTCCAGAAGGGCGCCAAGTGTCTTCTTGAAGTGGCAGAGCTGCTGGCACGTAAATCCAGTGCTTCACGAGACTTTGAGGAAGCGGTCCTGGCGTATGATCGCGCCATTGGGGTTCTCCTGGCTTCGCATTTGCATCCTCCCAAGAGTGTGGCGATAAAGCAGCTCTTTTGCGAGGCTCTCAGCGGTAACGGGTCCAAGGGCGACCTCATGGGGTTCAAAGTAGTGGACCCTGAGCAGCAGCAGTTTCTAGAACGTATGCAGTTTGCAATTAACTCAAACGACGAGGACCTATTCACCGAAATGCTGTGGCAATGGGACCAAAAGTGCCCTATGGACGACACTACGCTGAAATTGAGTCTGGAGGTTAAGCGGATCTTCACATTGAATGAGCTGTTGTGATGGAAGCAGGTAGCGACAACCAGACTTGAACGGTCTCAGTATCTGTTACTATATTGAAACCTCTTGAGACCGCAGGAACTGACAGATATCAGAGAGTCATTTGCGCTTAAGGGGCCAGTCTTCAAGATTTAGTTAGCCCTCCAAAAACTAGCGCCTCTGACCAGCGCCGCTAAGGTACAGTCCCTAGTTGATTGATGGCAGTGCTAGCTCTTTAGTGAACCTGTAAAAAATCTGCTAATTTGTTGCCCGAACGCTGCCCATAAATAGCAATCTATCATTTTACGTGTACTTTCACTGCCGTTTACTATTTCAAACCCTCAAATTACTGAGCCGTAATATGCGAGTTTCGCCAGTTGACCCGCTCCCCGTGCGTGGGAGAGCTAAGTCGCTCGAGTTATCCTCGAATTTGATCACTTATTCGATAAGGTCAAGATCGTTCAGACTGCGCACCCACAAAATTGCTTTTGCTTGACTGTTCGCCCACCCTAACTTCTCCCTCTTACAAATGGATCCCCTGGAGCAGCTGCGAGAATCTCTATATAAATCCGAGGAATCCAAATGCGCAGCTGAAAATCTCCTTAAAAAACACAGCGCTGTTCATTCTCGACACAGCGCCAAGGATCCCGCCATCCCCGACTGGGTTGTTGCGCGCGAGCATGAGCTGCAGGAGCTTATTGGACAAGTTGAACGACAACGAACCGAGCTTCAGTTGAGAACAGAAGCGCGTGTGGCACTCGTTGTGCCCTGGCTTGATGACCACCTTCTCAAGAACCATTTGCAGCGACTTCGGCGCGAGCTGGACTCGGTCAGAAACGCTTGGCTCATGGAGTATCATCTGGCGCGCGGCGGCCGCAGACCCGAAAACTGGCAGTCAACGTTTCAGCAACTCTCGCAGAAGTTTTTTGATAAATCAAAACAGGAAATCAAAGACTGGGACGAGCGCTGGAGACCATTTCCCTGGGAACGCAATCTGCCAACCCTCGAACAACAGTCACAGCAGCGTGGGCTCGTTGAAGACACAGAACTTGAGGAATCAATTATCGAGCTCAACAGTTACAGAGCTCAGAATGGTATTAAATCCCAAATTGGCCACGGTTTTGGTGATAATACTGTAGAGGTGTCAACGGTCGATGCTACGTACCCTGGCGATGATGTAGACTTGGTATCTCATTTCATGAATAAATTAAGGCAAAAAGAAGGCAATGGGAAGATTCTCGATGCTTTAGACGGGGATGTATCCCAAGAGACGGGTGAGCTGGACGAGCCAATTGACGAGGATGAACCAATGCTCGATGAGGGCGAGCTCAAAACGGATACCCAACCGCTCTCTCAGTATCCACAGTCTACTGTTGAGATACTAAGTGACACTCCTTCTCCTGAACAAGGTTCACAAGTTGTAGATCTCGATGAAGAGCAATCTGAGGAGGATGAGCAAGAGTTTGGAGACGACTCGCAAAATTCCGAGGAAGATGTGAATCAAGAAAGTCTACAGAAACAGGCCTCGCCACCTTTGACCTCAGACTTTTATTCTGGTGAGGACTCAGGTGACGAGCCATCATCTTCAGAGCGCCGAGAGAGCCCTGACTTTGAAGCAATGCACGACATCGAAGACGTGAGCGAGCTCGATGATGATGATATTGACAACGTAGAGCTTGATTTGGCTGAACTAATTCCGCAGCATGACCCTACACAGAGCTTGTTTTATTCTCACCAACAAAGTAACCTCGTGTCTGGTGGAGAGTATGAGAGACTCATAAAACAGGACCCAGAAAGTAATGAGAGTGATAGTCTTGTGATGATTGACCAGACGTCGTTTCAGGACTCATTTGCAAATGATACCCAGCCTCTACAGCACGAGCGCCACCTCCAGGACAGCCTTCAGCAATTTGCATCAGCGGCATTAGATGGGTCTAATACACACTATTACAACACCACTGATAATACCATGGTAATGATGTACCCAGAAACCACTGCTGATGATTCTTACGACGGGGTGAAGCAGAGCTCCACTCAAGACCACCAGGAACCCATCGTTGAGGAGCCACAGGATTTAGTTGTTGGGGCTCGCGCAGATTCAAGCATTGCCAGTGCCCGAGACGTTGCCCCTGCTGCTGCTTCTGTTGTGGATCTTTTAAGTGATGACGATGAAAAAATATCTGTTGAAGATACTCCACATGGCGTATCGAACGGCGCCGAATCGCCAAATTTAGGCCAAGAAGGCAACGATTTGAGTGGCTCGCGCGGCGTATCGCCCTCACCAGGCGTTCCAATAGCCATCAGCGAGCAGGAGCATCTCCCCTCAGCTTTTCATCTCAAGGATCACCATGAGCTTCAACAAGAAGGGGATAATCTGGACGATATGGTCATGGATCTGGAAGAGCAGGAGGATAAGCCTGAGCGAGAGGATGTCAAAGAAGAAGAGCTCAAGCGGGAGGGTTCCAAGCCTGCTCAAACAGAGGGTCCTCTTAGAATCAACTTTGGGTTCGATATCACTGCAAATTTCGATGAAGAGCACAGCGAGCAAAGTGAGCAGATTCAAACAGGTACTGAGGTGTCTCTACAGGACAATATGGATACAGGGGAATCTGTGCAACCTGAGCAAGTAAAATCAGAGACACATGACGGTGCAACTGGAGTGTACAAGCCGCCAACCCACCAAGATCTTGAGTCTGACACCCCTGCCGGTTATCGCGAGGTTTCCATGCATGATATGGATGTTAGCTTCAACATTGTTCCTGATTTTGATAATTTAGGGCCTACCCAGCAAATTTCTCCTGCTGGAGAACGTGAAGCCAGCAGTAATAGCTCTAGCTACCTCGATAATACTGCTATGCTGGTTCGTTCTGCCTCTAAGATATTTGGAAAGTCTCCCTTGTTTGGGGGAAGAGCCCCTGAACGTATTTACCATTCCACGCCTGCCCCTCAGCAGCGTGCTCTCCATGATCCGCGTACCATGAGCCAAAGTGCTAAACGTGTTTTCAGCCAATCGCCCCTGTTTAGCGGTAAACCGCCCATTCAGCAGCCTGATTTCGGTAAACCCACGCCGCCACACTTTAATTCAATCACAAAAGCGCGGTTCAAAATGAATAAAGCTGAAGATGCCAAGTTTGTTCACCCGGTAGTCGTAGATACGAAGATTTCAGCACCAGAAAGTGAAAAGGAAAAGCCAGAGCCCAAGCAGCTCGATTTAAAGGAGAGGAGTACTGAGGAGGAGACGAGGGAAGAGCCAGCTGAGCTCAAAGAATTAGAGCCCAAGGCTTCTGGGTCCAGCTCTTCTGAGTTACCAGTCAAGAAAGCTAAGTCGCCACAAAAGTCTGTTCGTGGCAGAAAGCCGAGAGCTGTCAAGAAGGAACCTAAGGTTGAGCGAAGCGCAGTGCAGCAAGAGACAACGAACTCTTTAGAACCATTGGAGCCGACCGCAGCGCTTGCAGCTCCTGAATTGGTCCATCCAGATCAGCCTCAGCTCAGGCGTTCACCCCGTAAACTCTCTGATCACATTCCTGGCGCACGATCTTCCTCCCCTAATAAGCGCAACCGGTCTCCCAGTAGAAAGACAAGCGGCAGGGCAGCTAGCGGGCCAAGTAAAGGAGAAGTAATGCCCTCTTCAGTGGCCGAGCCCGAGTCTGAGACCGGAAATGTGAAAGAGTCCACAAATGAGGCAGATCCAGAAATAATCAGTCAGGAAGCAAGCCAACCTGAGTCGCCCACCGCATCTGCTGAGGATACCCCGCTGAAAGTCGCTCGTAGTCGTCCTAAAAGAGGAGCGAAACGTAAAGCTGATAGTGCAGGGTCTGACACTCTGACGCCTGCCAAAAAGGCAAAGCAAGAACCCACTGTGCGGCGGTCTAGTCGTTTGCAAAAAAAGTAGACTACGTATTTTTCGATGGCAGTTTGTGCCAGGGCTGTTTAAAATATTTATTAAAAGTGAAAAGAAAGGCATAAGCCCACTCAACATTGTTTGGATTCTACAGCGTCGTAAAGAGCTGCACCGCGGTGGGGGGACCTTAAAGGCCAATTGCGATAGCACTAGACCTACAGAATGAACAATAAATATCTGTTAAGTTCCAAGTACTCTGTTGCTAATCTATACTAGCCTCCGCCAAGAATAGAGCAATCTGAAGATAAAGTCATCAACGTTGTATTTCTCGGAGCCTCAATTGAGAAAAGGTCGCGCGTGTCAGATGTGCAGCCTTATGCTAATTCTGATAGTATCGACACTAAAGCCCTGACGGGATCTCTCTCAAGATATTGCTTGCGAGCTGCACTATATATATTGCTCTCTTTCAATATACCGTCGCCCTACTCGTCCGCTATCCTCTCCAGGGTATCCTCTCAGATTTAAAATATGCTCCTTCACTTGATTTGCGGCCACGGCAGCCGCTGGGCGGTAGGATCTTATGCACTTGACCAATTATGCTCCGGCACGGATTCCCACTGATAGTGGGCTACCCACCACAAGACGTCAATGGACTTGGATTTAAGAAAACGTATCTATCACGAACAACTTGAAGCTAATAGTAGTTGTTCTCTTCCGAGCAGAGGATATGGGCATGATATTCCCCAGAAAAGATTAGACATGACGGTGTTCTATGCGGCATTGTATAATGTTTTGATACCCCAAGACTAACATTAGCTTTAGAACATCTAAGTGAACAAGACCATCAATTTCAGTGCGCATATGAAGTTGACTTGAATAATGTTGTATAGATGGCAGTTCTAGGGAATAACAGCCGGATGATCAAGGTATGCAGGTGTCTCATGAAGAGACTGGATGACCTCCGGATCGGGTAATGGATGTTCAGCCACCGCGCAAGTTATATATAGCCTAGAAGGACATAATTATACACAAGTGAAAATATGGTTAACAGAATCCCCAGATCGACTATGAAGAAACTACTCAATAAGAGACTTCAGAAGAAGTCCACCAACCAGGCCAAGGCTAGTCGGAAGGCGGAGATGACGCTTGGCAGCGGCTTAACAGAATAAATAATTTTTAAGTAAAAAAAAAAAGAATCACGCTCGCATGAGCTATATTTTGACTTTATTGAGTGTCTTCGCTCGTGTAAATACAATGATCAAGACAGGTTCTGCTCTACCACGTCCGCAGCTTGCATCAAAACTCCTCGGGAATCTTTTAGCTGCCCTGGTTCCAGCTTTTGCTCAGCTCGGTAAGCTATCGGAGCGCTTGAGCACTAACCCGCGCCGATCCTTTGCTATTCTCGGCCTTGACATCCACGATTCCCTCAGAGTAGCGGCCAGCGCGTCCATCTTTGCTTGGTTGGAATCGTTTGATTTAATCAGCGTGATCACGTTAACACACTGGTTGATTGAGGCTGCTGTCTCTGCCGAGTATTCATTTATAGCAAACGAATTCATGGCCTGCTTGAGCTTATCACTCTCTGGACATAGTACAGTGTCTCTAAAAGCCAGCAGAATGCTCCTGCGTATGCTTACTGGGCTTGATTTTAGCAGTGGCGCCCAATAATCAAGTCCTTGTTCCTCCAAAACGGGACCGGCCCCTTCTAGTTCCAGCTGTAGGGGCAAGAATACCGCCTCGAGCATCAGCAGTGTTTGAGTATAAAAAGTGCGCCAAATGGCAGCTGCACGATTCAGTACGTTGTCCTGGGCTGGCCGCTTGACCAACTTAAGGCCATTGCACAACAACTCAAACACCCGATCGGTCATTTCCATCGGGCTCCCGCCAGAGGCCACATGAGCGCCAAAGTGCACAGTCACAAGGGTATTAATATCCTCGACCGGAATTCGCAGAACATTATCTGTGAAGATTGAGTGCGTTCGTGGTGCTAGTAGGGACCAGGTGTAGTCCAATGTCTGTTGGCTGTCTTCGAGCGACTTGAACCCCTTGTCAAACTGCAGACTCGGCGCCTGTTGGAAAGAATAGACACTTCCTTCAGACCCCAAACGTGAGTTGCTGGCGCTGCTAGAGAGCACTGTTTGTGGCGAGCTTTTTTTGTGAAACATGTGATGATGCCGCCTGTTGGCGGCGGGCGGCTCCAGCATAGGGCTACCACCAATAAGCGCGCCAGGGCTACCCAGGTTAGCGATTCTGTCGAGCTCTTTGGATGTGCGCGCCATGGGCGATCGATCATTGATGCTTGAACGCGCCGCATTGATTGAGGTCTGGATGCCAAGGTCGGTCTTCATGCGCAGGCTTTTGAGATCAGATTTCGAGGATCTAAAAAGCGATAAAGATGAAGAACGCGAATCTTGTGGTTGTTTCTCTTTTTTATACTTCGCGACAGCTGATTGTGTAAGTTTCTGGCCGAAAACCGCAAACGAGCTCTTCTTTTTGGGGTCCACATCCTCAAAGCTTGGGGAGCTTCTGAGCCGGCCAATTGTATCGCTGTATACGGCGGTTGGAGGGCTCGTAGGGCTACCGATACTCCCGTCGCTCGAATCGTCCATATATATAGAGGTGTGGGGTGGTGCGGGGGTGCTTGAGCCAGAGCCACAATTTGCCACCGTCGGTTCCGCGATCAGATATCCTTGACAAGTTTCTGAATTATTTTTTGTCAGCTTTTTATTGATCTTTACAAACTTTCGCACCCACACACACGAGAAAGAAGATATGGGAAAATTTCGTAAAACTAAGAAAAGCGGTAATAACAGCAGGCTCAACCGGCCCGGACGTAGTGAGAAGCTTGACGAACAGATCAGAAACGATAAAATCTTACCGCTGATTGCAAAATTGAAATCTGCAAATTTCAGGGACCGGGTAGTGGCCATGTCTGCTGTCAACTCAATGGTCGATGATCCTAATTATCGCCAGATGCTCCTTCGCGAAAAGCTACTGCAGGTCATTATGTCGCATTCGCTCAGTGATCAATCGCAAGAAATTGTCGCCGAGGGGTTTGGGCTGTTGAGAAACATCGTTATCGAGGAAGGCAGGGATGCAGCCGTATACCTGTACCGCCAAAACATTCTCACCACAATTAAGGCCACAATTGAGAAGCTGCAAAAAGTATGGAACGAAACAAATAATCTCGAGACATTGCAAGGCCAGCAGGATAAAGTGATTGTAAGGGAATTCACCGAGAATATTTTTGGGTTGATTTGCGGTCTTGCGATGGCAGATGATGATATTTACGACGCAGTCGTGGAGCTAATGGACCCATTGAGTGGATTTCTGTCCCAGTTGTTGCAGTCTAAGTTCAACCTCGTACACGACGTGATCCTTGAGTTTTTGTATGTTATGTCGGAGGATGAGCAGGCGGCGACAGTTATTGTAAACTCAGGGCTTCAAAGCATTGTGCAGTGCCACCTTGAGCCGCAGAATGTCGCTTCGCAAGTATACAAACTCGGTATTACCTACAATCTGCTCGAGGTGGCACAAACGGGTACTGAAGCTGATCTTACTCAGATTTTGCAAGCAATTTTCAATACCGTTTGTGAGTTCGACTTTTCAGTTGTAGTGCCTGCTGTCGAGATGTCGAGTGAACCGAAAAAGCTTAAGGATGCGGTGCTGGAACAAGCACACGTCCGCGCACAAATAAATGCGTCACAAGTTGCATTCGAGATTATTGCATCCATCATGGTTTCTTGGGGCCATATTTCTTCTCCATCCCGGGAGTCTCTTGAGTTCATCGGTGATAAAGTCGCGCCACTATGTATCCGCGCCCTTGGCTACCAAAACTATGCGTTGCGTGCGTGCTCAAGCCTTAATAACATTTGCTGGACCTTCAACTTACTTGGTGTTGAGTGGAATGTACTTGCAGAGCAGGCGTGGAGCGCTGTGGCCCCACTCACCTCCACCGACGACGTGGGCCTTTTGGCCTCAGCGCTAGGCGTCTTGGGTGCCATAACACAGCTATTTGAGGGCCGAGTCCCATTCAAGCTCCAGGAAATTGAACTCATTGCGGCTCATATGGTTGAATTGCGCCCACCCGAGATTAATATTGCATTTGACGACACAAAGGAATATGCTCATATGCTGCGCATGTGGATCCCACTAGTGTGCCGAATCGGCCAAATTCCCGAGAATTTGGATATTTGTGCCCTCGCATCGAGCTCTATTGGGGTCATTTTGGAGACACCCAACGAGTTTGGCCCTGAGCTCACAAGCGTTTGCATCAACAGTCTATTTGAGCTATTTGGCGATAACGAAGCCGTCAGCAACCAGATATATCTCGAGCGGGACATTAATACGAAGCTACAGAGTTTGCGGCCCGAGTTCAAACGCGTCTTGAAATCGGTTGACAAGAGCCACACCGCTCTTAGGGAGCAGTGCGATGAGACGCTACTTAATCTTGATAGGTTTATCGAGTACAAAGCGACTCAAAGACCGTGAAAAACACAAGCCACGCACCAAAGTAGAGTAACTTGGGGCTGAAAACTGTCCATACAAATAAATGGTCCTGTAATAAATAGCATGCCGAACAAATACTCATGGCAGCCATAGCGTAAAACAGTGTGTAGAGTGGCCGCCATGCGCCAGCGCGGGGACCATTTACAGCCCAATACACGGGGCCGCTCCAATTGCTCACAAACGTCAAAATACTCACAGCTGGAATGTTATAATTGGATATGCCATTGTATGCATTACTGAGATCTATAGTGGCAAGAGAATTTGAGCCACCGGTCGCATAAAATGACGCGTACTGGAGCGCGATGTTCAGCAAGCACCCATCCCACTCGTGGCCTGTAAATATCCGCGCTGGAAGCACGGCACTTAGTGTCCAGTACACCAAAAAAAGCGGAATATCTACTAGACGTGACTGTGTGATAAGAAAAAGGTCTAGCACAGGTTTGAACTTGTACTTTCTGAGACTGGTGCGCAACACAAGGAACCCAATCATTCCTCTAAATACCAGTACTGAGTACGCCGGCAGGAACTCGGCACCGAATGGCAGCGGATATTCCGCAAGCATTGCGCTATTAAGCTTGAATACAATGGAAAAGAAAAGCGCTGTGAGGCCGCTCAGGTCATTTTCAAATCTAAAAACCAGCACGAGATATGTGGCACCCACAAGCAGCCAGAGAAGGTTGGGGCGATTGAAAAGGTAGCTGCTAATACTATAGCTACCAGCGTCGATCCACTTTTGGCCCGCATTGTGCCAGCCACGCAGCAACCGAAACGCTACTAGCCCAACCGTCCAGCGTGATAATGACCCGATTTTGAGCGCGCAGCATGCCAGGACTATTCCTCCGATTCCCCAGTACCAAAATTGATGCTCCTCCTCAATAGTAGATGACCCAAACATGGCAATGCAGTAAAGTGCAGAGAATGCGAGCCACGGTGCTTTGGCCTCGATAGGGAGGCACCAAAGACCCTTCAACGAACACAGCACACCCGCACCCAAGATTATCAGACCTATAAGCATACCGTGCTGATCGTATTCGGTGCTTGCGCGCATAAACTCGTCTTGTAGCTCAACCAGCTCCTCAGCCGAACACTCAAAATCCCGGTTCAAGAGGCGCGCAAAGTGCTGGCACATGTATTCTTGATTGTGCACGAGCATTGGAATTGGCAGCCCTAGACTGTTTTGCGGTACAGGCAGCCCCAACAACATAGATATCGTGGGGACTAAATCAATCTGTGGGACCTTGAGGTAGTATTCATAGTCGGCAGACTCAATGGGAGCCGGGTTACCTTCACCGCTCAGGGGTGTTTTGGCCATAAAAAGTAGTGCAGCAGACGTCTCACCCTCTGAGGATCCGCCGTGGTTGCCAATCTCGTTCATGCCATGGTCACCTGTCACAATAAAAATCGTGTCATCGTCAAGGCTGCTAAAAATATCGCTTATCACCGCATCCATCTCGCGCTGTTTAGGTGCCATAAGAGGGCTTTTGGGCCCGCCTTTGTGGCCAATATGATCAAGGCCCAGGTAGTGTAATATCAACGCATCCCATTCGCGGCTTTCGAGGCTCGGCTTGACGTGTCGAGTAACGTTTAAGTCAACTTCAGTGTAGTCGTTGACAAAAAAGCTTGATGTTCCGTCGCTTTGCGCGAAGAACCCGGGAAAAAGTTTGAGCCACGTATCGTCGCCAAACATGTGAATGGTCTTGTTGTTGCGGTGCAGCTGGTGGATCCATGAATCTCCAAGCGGAGACGCTGATGACCCCTCTGCAATATTAAGAACCGCGTCCAAAAACGAGGGCGCTCCACCAGTAGTGAGGCCCTTGAGGCGGGGTAGAGTGACTGTAGGAGGGTTTGAGTAACCAGTAAAGGGCAAAGCGTGACCAGACTCAATTAATTGGTGTACATGGGGCATCTCTGCATCTATATCAAACATCAAATCACTTCTTAGCGCGTCAATGACCATAAATACGATTCTGGAGAACTTCGGCTTCATGGGCGCGATCTGATCGTTGAAGCCTGGCAGAGCAGTTTTTTGCGGGAAGAATCCGAGCATGAACTTTAAAAGCCCCACAATCAGGAGCACTTGTGCCAGAATAGTCATGTTGCAAGGTGTTGATGTCTCTGGTGGCTTGTCTCTAGGCTATAGTCTCTAGCCCTAGGCCGCCGCCACATCTGACCACCTCTGTCGCCACAAGACCTTTTCATCATGCTTCGACTTTTCAGAAATTATAGTAAGGTCGTTTCATCAGTACCCGAGGGGACTATTCTCAAGGGCTGTAATGTTCGCAAGAACGGTCAGGACCCAGTGGCACTAAAAGACGAAGAATACCCCGAGTGGCTGTGGGAGGTGTTGGACCCTGAGATCCAGGCGCAAAAACTGGCTGCTGATCCGATTAAAGCAGCCCGCAAGCAACGGAGAGAAGAAAATCGCAGAAAAATCAAGGAGCATAACTTTTTGAAGGCTATGGACAAGTAAGCTGGAGTAGTCACCATAGCAGCTATAGAGGGCTCTACAAGTGTCTAAAAGCAGGAGTCTATATGTATAGAAAACTAGTCTCAATGTCAAACTAGCAGGTGATCTGGATAGGTGCGGCCACAATCATATTCTCGTGTAAAAATTTTTGGAGGTGTGTAACGCGTGATCAGGAAAGATCCGATGACAGTCAATCAGCTGCAATTGATGCAATTCTATCGAAACCAATACAGCGAAGGTCAGTCGAACAGCTCAATTGATGTACCAGAAAGTTTATTTAAAGTCTAGTCAAGTATCTACAGAGATGTTAGAGTGTAGCGATCGGAGTCCTGCCAGGCTTGGGCTCTGGCTCCAATTCGCTGCTGGCAAGCTACTTTTTGGCATTGCTTTGATCTGTAAGAACACCAAGACGCTCGCGAGTGATTCTTTCATCCTCCTCATACGAAGGGTTGAGGTTGCCATCCTCTTTGAGTTGTTGACTAGTTAGTTTCCTTGCCTTCCCAGAGTTGAATCTACTTACAGAACTACCGGTTGAAAGATATAGACTCCTGAAATTACTCCGACCAGGCCCGCAACTAGCGGCATCATTTTGTCACGCATACTGGAGAAGCTGTTGATTATGTCATTATAGCTGAGCTATAAAATCCCAGCGGCTCCCTGCTATTTTTTCTTCACAGCCTGTGATGAGAATGTATCGGGACAGCAGATCTTCATGTATGAATGAATGGATAAGTAGGATATATTGACTGAGGCTGGTCAACTTTCGGGTTGTAGAAGTTTTTATAGAGTTTATAGCGAGCCTCAACGGAAAAAGTAAAGAGGCCTCCTGTGATAGAAAACCGCTAACGTTTGAGTTGAAGCGCGGGTGCCAATATCGTAAAGCACACTCTAACATCGTGTATATAGGGAGACAAAGGCAATTGCCTTGGATCAACCGGTTCTAGGCCACAATACTGAGACGGGGTTCTCTACGAATCCCCGACGTTCGCGACCAAAGTGGGAATGTGGTATAGGGAGCCCACACTAGGGCACAACCTTTCTGTCTTGCTGATGTCTATGACGAGCTCAATTGTCATGTTCTTGGGATATGATACTCTCGTACGGCAGCCTCGAGAGCGAGTCTAACGGTAATCTGATTGCTACCGGCTGGAACACCAAAGCTAATTATCGACCCAAGCAAACGGAAAATTCCAAATAGCTTGCCTTCCACCTCTGAATTTATCAAGCTGCATGTAATAAAAGGCCCCTAGTAGCAAAGCCTTTCCCGACCAATTTGACGCTTATTAGCCCTTATTAGACTTCTGTCCCAAGCAGGTTCAACTTAACACTTTTTGAGAGCCTATATATCTAAATGCAATTAACTTGTGCTATGCATCACTCCCAGCCAAAATTAGGTCTTACACTATACTTGATTTGAATGTTGATTGGATATTAGAACCCTCTGAATGTACATGTCTGATTCTCACACCAAATGTAGCTCTTTAATAATCTTTAGCAGCCTTTCCATTACCTTAATTTTCCTCAAGCGCTCCCATGAATTCTCCTAGTGGGATACACAAGTGGTATCAAGGTGAGATGAGCCATGCATCAATCAAGGCCCGTGATGTGAGTCAAAGTTCAAGATGGATGATCTATTGAGCACCGCTCGCCAGACTTGTTCAAGCCTCACCGGCTTCGCTCGACTCTCGGGTACTCCTATTGAAATAATGTTCCCTGAAACTCACCATGGATATTGCTTTATCCTCACCCACATCACCTATTTTCCTCCTCTCATAAGTCAGGAGCCATCTCGTCCACTTGTTAAAGTGCTGTGCACACGCATTAATTTGCTTCAGGTGTTTGTGCTGTGGAAATTGCTGCTCTCCATCAACCTCTGGCAGGGGTAGCCAAAACGCTAAACGACCGCCTGGTACCAGGCGCTGACCAGCAAACTCGAGAATATCTCGAAGAAGCAGGTCGAATGAGTACTGCATTTTCGGCTGCACATAATCCCTGCGTCTGTGCGCCAACTCTTCACCAATTTTCAGGCTGGCCTTTTCGATGAACTTGGGCATATCTTCTTCCTTGGCCCCGCAAACTTTGAGACCTTCTCGTACTCCGTATGGTGGATCTGAGATAATTGCATCAAACATTAGGTCTTTGCGGAATGCATTGTGAGTGAAGTCCATGCAGATGGCATCACCAAAGTATGTACTTGTGTCATACTGCTTAAAATTCCCTTCGTATCCTTTGAGCGATCTGATATCAATATCTGTACCATAGCACAGTGCATGGTGCTTGGCGGCTGCCACTGGGAAACTGCCTGTGCCACTGAATGGGTCATAGACGAAATCGTTAGTCTTGATTTTGGCCATGTTGCACGTCACGAGACTCAGCTCAGCGTCGAAGCTAGTAGTGCCAATATAGGTGCGCTTCTTGAGGTTATACTTGTCAACCGCATGCCGGTCGCCCTCAGCCACAAACTTGGTGAGCCATAATTCCAGAGGAACAGGGTTGTAGACTTGGTACTGCTCCCAAATGGTGAACACGCATTCGGGATTTTTCATAACAATGGGACCCTTGAGGTTCATGTAGCCAAACTCTTTGAGCACCCGCAGCTGGTCGTCGCGCGGCCTTTTACCGTGAAAAGATGAAAACTCAAACTTGAAGCCAGCAGTATGGTAATCACGAAACTGATTAAGGTCTTGCTGAGCACTTGAATGCATTTCCTGGAGCGTCTTGCCGTGCCCGAATAGCCGGTAGATGGCCTTTGTGAGTATCGAGCGCCGAACAAGCTGAGCGGCCTCGTGCTCAGACTCAAGGTCCACGACCATGAATGGGGAATCTAGCTTGTGGTCGCTAAAGTCGCATTTAATGTGATGAAGCTCAGCCAGGGCCTCAAGCTCTTGTCTCCGAAAGTTTTCATGGATTTGGGCCAGTACAAGCAGAAATTTCATCTTGTGGGTCCTTTATGTCAGCGCTGGTAGAGGTGTGGCATGATGAGTGGACGCTGCTGAAGATGTTCTCCCGTGTAGTGGGCCCTCTCAGCTTGTGTCTATATTGGGGTGTGAGCGAAATCCTCAACCAAATAGTCACATGACGATATATTCGCCTCAACTGTGAGCACTACAGGCTTCCCGAAGCTTATGATATCACCTCGGTACAGCTCCCACACGTACTGAATCTATAGACCCCACATGGAGCGCTGGCCCGTGGGGGTCTTGCACCACACCTGAAAAGTCTTTCCACACACCAAATCAATTATGTAAGATTTACGCCACAAATTTCTGCAAAGTCCTGCACACCAAAACCGAATGAAGACTGCGAAACTGATTCTGGCTAACTCATAGACTATTCTAGTGACTGGGTATGAGTTATTCAGCCTGCCGTTATTATTGATAACGTCGAACTCCTCGCGTTCGGGTGAAGTCTCGACATTTTGATCACTAGTACCGTTTAAAATCGATTCTGAGGCGAGATCTCAGTCAAACCCATTCGTAATAGCTACAAGCTGTTGCTTCTCTGTGCTCATCTCGGTATATGGGTAAAATCATAAGCGCAGGTCAGGAAAATGTAGGCTGCATACAACGTGCATAACGCATGCTTAACCCGAGCCCCAGGCAGGAACAAATAGAAAAAAGGGATTTCAAGCTATAAAAACAATTCTCTAAAGCATGGAGTCAAAAGAAGCCCACTAGATTCTAAACAGATGGTATTATCATGCATCTGAGAGCTATTTGGAGTGTATAGTATACGGGCTAGATTGGGGGAAATCGATATGCAAACGAATGTAGAAGACCTGGTTAGTGGCCAAAAACGAGTAAATTAGCCTTGGCTCAATTTCAAAAGCATATATCGGATATTATATCACAACATTTGTGGAATAGGGAGTTAAAAACGTTCCTTGGGAGTGTGGCCTCGCTTCCATTTGCCCGGCAAAATTGAATAATAATTCCATAAATTGTTCATAAATATCTCTTAATGTATAACAATTCAATAATACTGCACACTGCTAATTAATTGCACCAGACCGTGCAGATTCCGCAGCCATTTTAACTATTTGCCCCCCTGTCGCCACAATTCCACATGATTATATAACACAATTGTATTATATAATCCATTTTGGTGTGTCGGAAGACTTTTTAGGTGTGGCGTAAGACCTATTCGCGCTGACCCACACAGCTTACACAAACGAACAAAAATCTGCCTGGCCAGGGCGGATATAGCCCTAACCCTGATTCCAGTGAAACACCATTAAGGTTTTATCGCTCGGGCTATGGAGCTCGCTGATCTCTCTTGAGAATTTTTCCCAAAATGCATGTGTGTATCTAAGCTCGTCTGCTTCTGCCGCTTGCGCTTTTAGTCTGAGCACTCTGTAATATGACCCTAACCCTATACTTTGTCATCTTAGTATAAGACTGGAACTTAACCCCCTCTTCAAGATACCTCCTCAACATGAGTAACCTCAAAGACGAAGACGATGATTTCTTCGCAGACATCTAGTAAATATCATACTTTTGAGAAGGCTGGTGGGTCAGGCCACTAGCACTTTCTCATCTGGATAGGAATGTAACTAACGTAGTGGAGAGGATAAGCCTAAAGAGCAACCCAAGAAGGAAACCGAAGCAGTCAGTCAGTCATCTAGTAGTGATCCACGCCTCGCACTTTTAGGGAATGTAGATAAGGGTAGTGAGACAGCAGCGCCTGCCCCAGCGGCGGCTCCAGCGGCTGCGCCAGCGCCAGCTCCTAGTGCCAGTGCCCCTCAAAGTGCTGCTGCCGCCCCGGCCATGCCCATGCAGTTTGACCCTGCAAGCTTCAGCGCCCAACTCGCTCAGCTTCAGCAGCTGCAAGCGCTGGCCAACCCCAACGTTGCGCCCGATTTGAGCCCTGCTGCTCAAGGCGGCGGCTTCATGGCCGGTAAAATCTTCATACCTGCCAAAGATGAAGGCAAGATGTTTATTGGAGGCCTCAACTGGGAGACCACTGATGAGAGTATGAAGAGCTATTTCTCTCAGTTTGGTGAGGTCACCGAGTGCATGATCATGCGTGACAATGCGTCTGGCCGTAGCCGCGGGTTTGGGTTCCTTACTTTTAGGGACCCCAAAGTAGTGAGCGTAGTACTTTCACGCGAGCATCGTCTTGATAACAAGCTTATTGACCCCAAACGAGCCATTCCTCGCGAGGAGCAGGACAAAACCTCTAAAATCTTCGTCGGTGGTGTCTCCAACGACGTCACTGAGTCTGATTTTAAAGCCTTTTTTGAGCAGTATGGCACTGTTATTGACGCCCAGCTCATGATGGACAAAGACACAGGCCGCCCTCGTGGGTTTGGGTTCGTGACTTTTGATAGCGAGAATGCTGTCGAGACTATTGTTGCCGAGCAGTTCCTCAACCTAAAGGGCAAGCCCATTGAAGTGAAGCGTGCTGAGCCTCGTGGCCGCGACCAGGTCAGTAACGATGGCCGTAATGGCCGCATGGGATTCGGGGTCCAGCAGGCCAATGCCTATGGCCAGGGCATGGACCCGGCAATGATGACCCAGTACTACCAGCAATGGCAGCAGCAGATGGCTAAATGGCAAGAAATGATGGCCGCACAAGGTGGCGGTGCTAACAATCCCATGATGCAGGCATATCAACAGGCCATGCAACAAGCTAGCGCCTCTGGTATGATGGCTGCTGCCCCTGGTGGAGTTCACGCTGGAGGAGTACCCGCACCTGCTGCTTCCGATGATAGGCCGCGCCGTGACCACCGTAGAGGTAATGATGAGCGTCGTCGTTCTCGCTCACCTGGTCACCGCCGAGGTGGTCGTCGCGATTATCGTGACAGAGACCGTCACTATAATAGAGGGTAAATAGCCATGCATTTGAGCGGGGTACTGATTTGACCGTTGTCAACTGACTCGACCAGTACGCCGTATTCAAATTAGTCGACCTCGTTATTGACAAACTATGGTTAGACACATGAACCCCGTTCACTACATAAATAACTGATAATTAAGATTTGAATCAGATTAGATAAAACACCTGGAGAGCTCGAGAGTAGCGAAATCGTTTATAGGGCGTGGGAACTTGAGCATATAGAGACCAACAAATCGGCCGCTGTGCGAATCCATTCATTCAGCAATCATCTTTCCTGATTTGAATTCTTGTTCGACTGGCTGAACACCGCGTTGAACTGAGGAATAAATATGGTTGCCATGCTCACAGTTCTCCTGTGCTCACCCACCTCCAATACATCACACCACCGCAATGCTTACTATACCTCATGTCCTACCTGACCCCCACACGAAGCAGTGCTACGACCAATTCACAAAAAGAAAAGGGGAAGGGCGGATTATTTGGGACCGTCAAGTCGCTTTTCACCTCGAAAGACAAGAAGCGTAGGCCGAATTCCCGGCGGCTCTCAATCATGAGCTTTTCAAGCGATAATAACACCGCGGAAACCGAAGCAGATAAGGCGCTTGCCAAACGGCGCGAGAATTGTCTTGCTATAAGGACTGCGAAAACTGAGCCGCGCGAGGTGCAACGCTTACTTATTGACTGCGAGTTTTGCAATCCTCAAGATAAGTTTGGCCGGGATGTGGAGATTGTGACGCCCCAATATGAAGCGAAAGACGTTTTGGACCCGGCAAAAGTGCGTGAAATGGCAGAAACTGAGCCTGAATCACAATGGAACGCTGGGCTGCATGAGTGGCTCGAGATTCGCGACTGGTGGAATACCCCCAGTGCATACGCTGTCCCCGCGCACCATTCGCTTGAGGGGGTGCCTCCGGACAAGTACTTTGTGATTTACGATAAGTTCGTGCGTCGCACGCGTGTACCCAAAGAGCCAATCAACCTCGACGATGCAGTCAAGATCCTCAAAGCCGGGTGGGTTGGTGAGGGGTCATGGCCGGCCCGGGTCGACCCCGATGATGTATGGAGTGATGAAGAGGTTCCAGAGGAACAACCCGTACCTGACGACCACAGCGAGCGGGTCGTCAAGTTTTCAAATACTCCCCACCCTAGAACGGACGCTCCTAACGATCAGATGAAACGTATTGAAAGGACTATGAGCGGTACCAGCGATAGAAGCGAATTAAATCTACAACCAACGCGATCGACGGTGAGCTCGTTAATTAGCGTGACCGACGATGAGGGCTAATGACCTGATTGTTGAGCGCAGCGCGAGTGATACCCAAACACGACTATAACCCCCCGCGAATAATAGCAGGATTGTAACATTTTGGTTACTACTACCCAATTAACCTTTGCATTTACACCCCAGGATATCTATCTACCAGTACAGTTAGTTTTATGGCGGCCCCTGCTAGCAGACAATCAGAACCCCACCATGCCTTTATATGATTCCTATCGTTGTCTCACTGTCTCTGAATCACAGCTTCTACTCGTGCTCATGTCTCAATATCCTCATCGCAAGCCTGAATTCATTCTGACATTGATCGAGCGATCTAAGCCCTCTACTCATGCTAGACAATATCACTTTGTCCTCGACTCTCTATGCTTTTGTCCATCGGCGTCACTTTTCGCGAGCGATTTAGTTATGCAAATAGTGTATTTATTTAGAATATCGTTGCGAGCACCCATTCGGAAAAACCCCAGCTAAGTGAAGCCGGCAGGATTGGAACCAGGAATCGTAGATCTGTGAAAGACTCCAGGTTGTACCCACTCAAATTCTTGATAGGGTGTAAATTTGGCTTTGAACTACAGAAAAGAATCATCTTTATCTTAAAGTAGTCGCGGGGTCATAAGGGCGACACTTGAAAAGAAGTCAACTTGAGTATATACTCTTGCAGCGTTTCAGCAGCGCTCTGTATAATTCGCTAACAATTCTGATATGGGAAACACCGACTATATGGAATCAACTCATACTTGAATATTTGCGTTCATTTACGCTCTTACCCGGAGCTTGTTAGGGTAGGGGTATTAGGTGGGCCGGCATGGGTGGGGCCACCAGCTATGTTTGAGATTTGGGGGTCTCAAACTATCTTGGGCTGCAGGCTAAAAAGGTGAATCTCGCGATATTCTTTGAAAGCTCACTCCATCTACCATATCGGCCCGGCTTGTGCCCTGACCCCCAACCAATTACTTGACCCACGCTATTTGTCACACCGACCCGCTTACCTACCATTCGACCCGCAAAATGCAGCAGTCTGCACAACAACAACCCCCGGTCGCAATGTACGTAGTGCACTATCTACAGCCCCACCAGGGCCAGCCATCGCAAATACAGCAGCAGCAAATGATACAAAGTGTTCCAATGCCACAACAGCAGCAGCAGCAGCCCGGCCAGCCCCAAATGTGGGGCCCCTATCCGCAGGCCGTTCCTTGCAATGGAATGCCCATGCAGATCATGCCGTATCATCAATATATGTCTCTTCAGCAGGCACAAGCAATGCAGGCTCAAATGCAATGCTTACCGCGTGGTCAATCGCAAACGCAGGATACTTCTACTGATCACGCATCTCCCTGTGGCTCTCTGTCCTCTGCCGGCCAGCAAAACTCAGCAGCGGCTATCCCCGGCCCCGTTCAACCTCTCCAAGCTAGTGCTACTAGTCCCGGCCCTCCAGGTGGGGACCAGGCTGCAACCATGGCAGCGGCCGCCGCCCTTGTGAAAATCCAGCCCAGTGCGAGCTCCCTAGCTGATTTTGCGACTGTGGCCAGCATGCAAAGAAGCGAAGTCGCTGAGAGCATCTCCGGCTCTAAACGGAAACTCGACTCTAGCGCAGGCCCACAAGGTGTGTTCTCAGGAGAGTCGCCAGTAGAGGGCGACGAGCAGCACAGCGAGGTAGCAGGTGACAGCAGGATACCAATTTTATCTTCAGAATTTTATGCCAGCTCGTCAGGAGCCAGCCCTGGGGAACGGGCAAGGCAGAAATGGAGGCGGTACACATACAAACGGCGCAACTTTCCTGTTGAAGTAGAGATATGTCTGCCGCGCTCAAA
This sequence comes from Wickerhamiella australiensis, assembly GCA_030579635.1. Lineage (NCBI taxonomy): Eukaryota > Fungi > Ascomycota > Dipodascomycetes > Dipodascales > Trichomonascaceae > Wickerhamiella > Wickerhamiella australiensis. The sequence goes on along the minus strand of JAKTRM010000051.1, from coordinate 11,793 downwards.
GTCTAAAGCTGAGGCAAACACAAGAGAGGATGAGAGTGGGGCTACAAATACTGTCGGTTCGAGTGCCGGTTCGAGTGTCGGTTCGAGTGTCAGCTCGTGTGAAGGGACTGCTGGTACCAGCGGGGCTGCTGGCGAGACCACACGCAGTGTCAACGATAAGAGCGCTGAGCCTGCGCCGGCTAAGTCGGCCATCCGGTTCGTTCCGGGCTTGCCTGAAACCCCACGTGCAGTGATGAATCCAGTCCAGTTACCTGAACCCGCACCTCCTAGAATATCTGGGGAGGGTACCACTGAAGCGGGAGATTCGAAGAAGAGTCCAGACCAAGAGGAACATGAGGAAGTGATAGATGAAGATGTTGTGTGGATGGAAGACGACGATCCCACCAAACGTCGCAAGCGCTCCTCGAACGTTTTCGATGAAGTTTTGACAATGAACCCTCAGTACACTCCAGAAGGCTTTGTATGCCCAGAGTGCTATAAAGTGTTCAAGTTTAGGAAACACTGCCGGCGCCATATGGTCAATCATTCTGGCTCTAAGCCTTTCAAGTGCCCAAAATGTCCGCGATCCTATACGCGCAAAGATACCTGCCAACGCCATGCCGCGGCGTGTCGCGTAAAGAGCGCAAATTCTGGCTTCCGCTACGCGTGGAATGAAGCTGGCGAGCCACTGATACTTGACCCAGCACAGAAATCCACCCAGTCGAAAGATGGAGAAAGTGATGGCACTGTCACGGGTATAAACGCCGTCACAGGGAAGAGAGAAACTGTTCGTGAGGTTAAGAGGGTCCAGGGGCCGCTCAAAGGGGTCCTCAAAGAGCCGGTCAAGGAAGCTCAACCCCGCAACGAGCCAGCTGAAGATGCTAAACTGGCCGATGCGCCAATAAGGGATGATCATCCCGTTGCATCGGTTACAGTACCTGCCAGCCAGTCTCAGGCAGTCAAACAATCACTTGAAATGACCCAAATGGCCGAAAAATCGATCAGCAAGTCTGTAACCGTAAAGGAAGAACCCCCAGTAGATCACGAGCCCATGGGATCCACAAGTGAGACTGAGAAGTCCGGTAATCCTGCCCAGACCCCCTGTAGCACCCAGAATCCTGCCAACGATCTTCCTGGAGCACCCAACAATGAGTCCGCTATAGAGTTGCACTCTGGTTTAGAAACTGCTAACGAAGTCAATAAGGAAGCAGAGGAGACCAATAATGGGCCAGTCTACAAGTCTAATAAAGAACCCAGCGATCCAGCCGAAAAGCCCATGACGACAGCCGCTGAAGCCCTGCAGCCTGAGGAAATCACCCAAAAGCCCCTCAAAGTGGAGCCGGTACAGAGCCGGTAATGACAAGCTGAGCATCAGCTGAACACTGTTTTTGGTATTTATTTTAGCTAATTAAATTTGTGACGTTAGTTGAGTGGCCCGTTGCTCAAGAAGATCTATAGCAAAATTGAGTCTCGAGGCTTTTCGGGTGTGAATCCCAAGGTGTTTGATCTGATGTCAGGTGGTGTGTTTTCCACCCTGGTAGCCGAGCACTCCTGCACTGGTGAGAAAAATCGTGTTCGATAAATCCACTCAAGTACTGCTGCGCACCATTCACTAGTTTAGGGAGCAGTGGGGTACTTCAACCCCAGTCATCGATCTAACGATTATAATTCAATAAATTACATTAATGTTCAGAAGGGCGTCTAGACATAATAGTTTGCATTGGCAAAGCGGTGTGGGGAGCTGGACTAGGGACTGCAGCTGTCACATCAGTAGATGGTGGTACCTACACGTAAAAACTCGATTAATTTTCTCGTGTGCTAGGTAGTTGAGAATATTTGCAGGCAGCTCGAGTATGTGCATCACCTACGACACTAAAAGGTTCCTTATGGCTCTCGGTACACCCGAAATTCACGCATCGACCCCCAAACTGATTTGGAGCACGCACTCCTAGATTCCAGCCACCTAGCATCAGAGACCCTAATTCGCTAAGCATCCCCATTTACTCTCAGAGAATCAGACAGCATCTACTGGCGTTTGCGCCCGTACCAGCTTCCTCATGAGCTCCCCCTCCAGCACTCGCCCGCGCGTGTTCAATACCATCACCCTCTGGCTTATTACCTCGTTTGGCATGAGCTGTCCTGTAACTAGGAAACGAGACTTTCCTTGTGGCTTGCTTTTTCGGTGGCTGTAGCTGTTTATTGATTTTTTTCTCGTGTGGTTTCAGGACCGCTCTCACCGCCTCGAAAAAAGGCTCCTCGATATTCGTGCCATCTTTGGAGGAGCACTCGATATACGCGTGAGCGCCTCGATCTGCGGCAAGCTCCAGGCCCGTCTTATAGTCGAGCTCGCGCGGCTCTTTTGAATCGGCTTTACAGCCCACTAAAATGTATGGCACGCCAGGACAGTATGTCTGGATCTCAGGTACCCATTTATCAAACGCATTTTCAAGCGTGATTGGATCCGTGACGCTAAAGCACACCAGGCACACGTCTGTTTCCGGATACGAAAGCGCGCGTAGCCGATCGTACTCCTCTTGGCCCGCTGTGTCCCAAAGGGCTAAATCGATACGCTTTCCGTCTTTTTTTAAGGATTTGGAGTAATTCTCAAAAACTGTGGGGACGTACGCATCGTTAAATTGGCCATGCAGGTACCGTATCAGCATACATGTCTTACCGGTTCCTCCATCGCCCACGCAAACAAGCTTCATGCGGTAATCTGGTGATTGCTGTTGCTTTGAGGACTGTGACGGGACGTCAAGGGTTGTAGACGACCCGATTGCAAGGATGGAACGGCGTTTCTGGGCCCGTAAATCCATGACAAAGGAGCGAGCGTAGCGAAGACTGGTGAAATAGGAAAGCGGGCAAGGAGGTCAATTAGGAGAAGGACACACAAGTAACAAGAAAAAAAGTGTTTCAAGCCTCTATGAAAAACAAAGCAGTATGAATGACAGGTACGAAACCGCACAATATTTTGCTCCTGTTTGAGCGCATGTGCAGGTGAAGGTCCCTAGGTGTATTTCTGTGGCCCCCGCTGGTTGTTTGCAACTTCTGTGCTATAATTATAGAGCTATGGGGTCTAAATTGTTAATTTGAGGCGACCTTGTGACTGAAAGGCCACGGTACGTAATCTCCCAAGTTAAAGGCTTTTACTGTATAGGCCTTCCTGTAGGGACTCGTAGGATTTGTGTGCTCAGGGGTCTTGATTTTTAGGTGAATCAGGCCATTAAATATTCCCAAGGTAGGTCGATAGAGCACACGCATTGACTATGCCCAGCTTGTATATATACAGCTGCCCCATTGTTTGCGTATCACTTCACCTACTCTTTGGCTCCCACCAACCTCCCACTCACTCGCTTGGGAGTTTAGACAGAGCCTTTCAACTGTCATGCCTGACGCGGGGGTGAAACCAAGCGATCATTATCGCTCACATATGAGTGCGTTCCGGTTCAAATGCCGTAGTATTGCCGTCTGGGCAATTCGAAACGAAACTAGAATCCTCGCTGATATTCAACAGTACGTGCGGTCGCCTTTATCTGATCAGTACTTTGCTCTGACGGCTAATCTAGGCACCCATCTATTTTATATGATTTTTTTGCCCGTATTCTTCTGGTTCGGGGCTATGGATCTGGGAAGAGACTTTGTATGGGGCCTCGCAATAGGCGTCTTCTTAACTGGCGTTGTCAAGGACTGGCTGTGCCTGCCTAGGCCACTGAGCCCCCCTGTGCACCGTATCAGTATGAGCGGTAGCGCGTGTTTGGAGTATGGATTCCCATCGACTCACTCTTGCAATGCGCTTACAGTGGCGCTAATCCTGCTCGAGTACAAGGGCGCGCAGTATTTTTGGCCCATTGTGTGGTTGGTGGCCACTATTGTCATTGGCAGACTTTACTCCGGAATGCATGGGTTTCTGGACGTTGGGTTGGGCAGCGTGATGGGCATAGTTGTTTATTATTTTCGATTATCCACGCGCGAGTCGGTGTCGCTCTGGTTTGCCGAAAACCCATGGTTTACCAGCATCGCCTCTTTGGCGCTTCTTTCGGTTGTGATCACATTCCATCCCCAACCAGTGGACGACTGCCCCTGTTTCGACGATACGGTGGCGTTTCTGTCGGTGCTCTGGGGTGTTGAAGCGTTCTCGGGACCCTGGTATCGCACCTTTGAACTCCAGCCCCCAAGGTCCCTGGTCAGTGCTCTGATCAGATTTGTCCTGGGAGTCATAATGATTGTTGGGTGGCGCGTCTCTGCAAAGAAAACGCTGCTATACATTATACCGCCCTTGCTGCGCCGGCTCGAGACTATGGGTATCTCTCTGCCGCGCCAATACTACACGCCTGCCCGCGAGTATGATACGCCCCAAAATGTGCCTGGCGAGACCATCTTGGATTCTCCAAAGCAGCTCAAAGATACAGTCAAGAATATTAGGCGAACACGAGGCCGCTCCGATTCGGTTGGACCCCAGTCGGAGCACGACTATTATGAGGCTCTAGAAGCGTATGAAAAGCATGGGGGCACGCGCCCTGAGCTGAAAAAGGTTACACAGCCAAGAAAGCGGTACGATGCTGAAGTCATCACAAAGGTGTTTGTGTATTCGGGAATTCCGTTGATAGTATTTTGGGGCGCAATGACTCTGTTCAAGTGGGCAGGGATCTAGAGTTGGGAAGCATGTGAGATTCTCGGGTGCGAGTAGTAAGGGTGACCAACAAAGGTGGTAGAGGAATCAAACTTAAGCTGCAACAAGGATGCTACAGCGCCAATCAATGTCTGTTGCCTTTTTAGGAGCTGACTTGAAAGCCACAGGCTCATCTAGCCCTCTTACCCTGATTCTTCTCCTCTCTACGCCCATTTATTTAGTCAACCCTCAGTTAAAATAAGTTATATATATACAATTAGACGGTCAAGTGGGTTTACCAACAGGGTGGCAAAGTTCAGACTCTACGCTAACAAGGAACGGCGCGTCTTTGCACTATTCGCATCAAAGTTCCGCTACCGTGTTTGTAGCATTCGAAGCTCAGATTTCTCGTGCTCCTGCACCCTCGAGCAACAAAGGCATAGACACCTTGCTAATAGAGCCGCGGTCATCTTTCAGGCGCTCGACTCTCAGAGACGTCCCCTTTTGTCTCAAGCCCTGAAACTTTCCCACCAACTTCCTCAGAATGGCGTTTTCCAATCCATTTGCCTTGACCTGCTGCCACGTCCACCAAGCGCGCTGTTCGTCGTTCCATTGCCGGGCGGCCGCTAGATTTATGTAGGCAATTCTAAAATTGATAGCTCTTGAATCGTTAGCCCACCATACTACATTATCCAGCATATCGCGCTGGTCGTATTTTTGGTATCCCTTTGCCAAGGACTCTAGGAGCCACGCAAACGACGCGTCCTGACGCCAGTTGCCGTGAAAAAACTGCTTATACAGTGGGTTTTCAAGCGCATACGGCGGATGGCGATGACCTCGTACGGCTGAGACGACTATTTGCAGCTGTCTCGCCGGGAAAGGGATGGGCACCCGCGGAATAGGGCAGCATGCGGCGTACAGATCAAACTGATCCTTGTGGCCCCTGATACGTGCTATATCGAGCGCAGCAGCCAGAATCCCCAGCGGAAGCTTTTCGCCGCTCGATATTAGATTGAGAGTGACGGATTGTGCCATGGTGATGTTTTGCGTGGAGATAAGCTTCGTGATAATCTTAAGCCAATCCGAGGCCCAGATATTGGATTTGTTAGCGGTTTTGGCCACTTTCTGGATGAGTTTCGCGCTATTGCGACTTGACAAAAGTCTAGTCAGATCCTGGCTCGTGGCGTTTTCCAGTGGGTGCGATTCGGCCGAGTGCACGAAATTTTCGAGGTTGGGACCCGCGTAGGGCAAAATTTCGGCAACGTACTCGAGGTCTGGCTTTTTCTGGCCCTTGAATGCGCTATTTATGGGCCCAAAATCGCCAGCAAGTGTCGGGGTGGGATGTGCTTCAAGCGATGCCCTGTCGATGGCATTTTGGACGCAAAAATGCTGGGCTATTTTTCTTCCTGCCGCCTCGAGTCTCGTGCACGCTACTCGTGGTTTCCCTAGGGTATCTAGCGCTAGTTTATAGTACTTTGTCTGATGAGGAGTGGCCATAGAGCAAGGCCTTCCAGGTAGTAGAGGGACTCGATGACTATACTCAGTCAGCTACAAAGAAAGCCTTTTTGGAGCTCCTTCAGAGGGTGTCTCGAGCCTTTATAAGCGGTCCTCGAGGCTGGAGTCGGCCAAGGATCAAAGGGTAGGATCCTTCTATCAGTAGTCTAGTTTTTATTGATACAGATCAAAGCACAAGTGGTCGTGATATAACGCATAGGCACTAATCCCAAGGCTCGATTGAGACTTTCATGCTAGTCAGCTCGAGGCTTGGCTTCAAGGAGTCTAGTCAGCGCACTAGTCAGCCTTTTACTCTGATGATTGCACTTCAACTAAAAGCTGAACTCGAAGGGATCCAGCAGCTTGAATTTGTAGAGGAATTTGGAGATTGGTACGAGTTCAAGATCCAAACTCAGTGCTCCCAGTGCCGCGAGAAGCATGAACACCCAGTAACCTTCAATTCGCACGAAAAGGTGGAGATTCAGGGGTCCCGTGGTGATGCTAACCTTGTCATTAAATGCAAATTTTGCTCCAAGGTTGGGAACATCTCGGTTGTTGATCTGAAATCGTACACTGGCGGCAAGAGTGTGATGGCTACATTTGACTGCCGCGGAGTTGACTTGGTAGAGTTTCTGCCCGCTGGGTCTTTTAGAGCACAAAGCGAGAAATCTAAGTTTGATGTTGAGTTTGATGATGGTGAATGGTACGATTACGATGAAAAAGCCGGCGCCGAAGTGTCAATAACCGCCTCAGAGTGGACGTTCGAGAAGGTCAAGTGATCGCTCAGGCACCAAAATTGGGGGAAGCGGCTTGTTTGAGCTATGAAGAGCAATTTTTATGCCGTAGAGTGACAGCAGGTACCAGAGCGTGCTTGGCCTACCTGGTGTATTACGCTAATTCGAATACCATGGTCAATCGGGTCTGTCTGGGCCGACGAGCATATCGACTGCTCGACCGCCTGTTATGGCTTCTGAGCCCTTAATAACTATCATCAATGCATCTACTATCTATCGTACTTAATTTTCACTTAGTGCTCTCAGAGGCACACTTGCGACGCGTAAAATGCACCTAAGATGCGCCTAGCCTGGATTTATCTTGTAAATTTAGGTTCTTAATTATCACGAGTATTCTGAAATGTGTTATCTATGGTAACGCTTGCTTGAATTGAGGCTCTTGGATAGACTGAGTAGTCGACGGTGCCTCTTGGCAGTTATAACAACTGCGGCACTAAACCTGTGACGAGAATCTTATGTTCGCTGAAGCTTCTCAGCTCTGTCTGTTTTATTAATCTTTTACTATATAAATATCCTTTGAGTTATGCGGTACTCAGGCTGCACCTGGGGTCTCCGAACGCACCTAGATGGTGAATGGTGCGCATTTGGGCCCCAAATCCAATTAATATTCAACAAAACAAGCAAAAATACTGGCGCCGGTGGCGCCCGTGGGTATTAGAAAGTAGAGGAGTGAACCGGCAAATGCAAGTAACAAAAAACGCGAGTACTGGCCGCTTGAGCTTGAGGAAAAGATTGCGCGGGGATGTAGAGAAGCAAGGTCAGTAAGTCTGCTAACTTTCCTGTTCCAGTTTCAGAGAAATTATGAAAACACAGGCAGTCTCAGTGCACTAGTTGACACACTAGCTGTTCTCCAGAGAAAAACATGCTAGTCTATACACAGGTACTCTTGTCGGCTTCAGGCCCCTGATTCTCCTCTCTCTCTCTCTCTCTCTCTCTCTCTCGCTGTCGCTCTCGCTCTCTCTCGCTCTCTACGCCGTTCGCTGCGCTAACTACCCACGGTGCCACCAAGCACCATCTAGTCATTTCGACTTTGTGCTTGAACCGCTCCTGAAACTCATAAAACTTCGTGAACTCTTGAGGCTGCGCTTGCTATTGGATCGTTTTGTCGCGCCTGTCTCCGAATGGGCTATCCCAGTGGCATTGGCGCCGGGGCCCTCGAGCGGCTCCCCCGGTGCGTTTATCTTTGCTTCGCGAAGTTCGCCCTCTTTTCTCAAGTAGACCTGGACAATTGTGCTTTTCGTTTGGATCCTGTCCCAGAGATCATCAAGGCTCTGTTCCTTGAGTAGTGAGCTAGTCTTAACAGGGGCAACCAAAACAACGAAGTCTTTCTCAAGCACCTTGAGGTTGATCTCCGATTGTGGCCACAGGTACCAAGGGTTGAACTCGGTTTTGCAGGAATCCTGACCTGCCATCAGTTTGTATAAAATAGTATCCTCGGTGGTGTTCCGTAGACAGATAGATTGATCCATCATTCCTTTACTATGCCCCTTTCCTCTTGAGTATCGGGCCCCACCTTGTACCGGAGAGGGATAGAAAAAAACGCGTAAAGAAGAAAGCGTGATTCCAAGGGCCGGTGCGTTACAGTACACCCGCTTCTGACCCTTGTCTGTTACCGAACAGCGTCCTGCATAACACTCTGAAACAAATTGGGACCTTGCATCATGCATGAGGGTTGAGCGACAACCATGGGCACGCGTTTTCTGGTCGAAGTGCCCTGGCGTCTCCTGTATTTTGGCTGCACTCTCACCAATGCGTGGTATTCACCCTCTAGCACGTAGTGGATGCGGCTTTTTCCCTTCACAAAGCGTCCTAGTGTACACACACTGATCTGCAATAGGATCTACGCACGAACCATTCTCTGTCAAGGCACTTTCTTAGCCATACAGATTGTCTTATTTACATAAAAAGCTGCTTTTGACCTTCCCAGTGGATAATCTCACGCGCCAAACTTGTCTGTGGTGCTTTGAAACAACTTTTCTCCACTAATCATCTATGATCTTTCCTTACTTCCGAGTTCGTTGCACTACCCACTTTTCGACAGCTTTTTCTTCTTCTCTTAATTGATTATTACAAGTTTCTATATCATACTTTGTTAGTTCATTTGCCATGTTCGTCATAAAGATTCCGAGGATTGACAGGAAATGGTTTATGGTATAATCATCACTTACACTTTAATTTCTTTTTCTCTGTCTTGTTTCTTCTTTTCTTGCAACAGTCTCCCCTTGTCCTAATCAGGTAGTTCCCGACTGTTGATGCAGATTTCAAACAGTGTGAGAAGCCAACAAATCGAGAAGGGCTCAAGCCTTAAATACTGGAAAACGGCAGCTGATTCGCAGGGGTAGATCGAAAATCGGGAAAAATTCTAATTATGTAATCGTTAGATACGCAGGTGTGACAGTCTCCAGATTTTTTTTCCGGTGCACCATCAGATGAAATTCCTTACAACAAACTTTGTACAGTGTACAGTCCCCACTTGTGCTCGTTCATCTCATGCTTTTCCTCTCATATACGAAAAATGTGAGCTGGTCCAGAAACCTGTCGACTTCAACCCCGATTTCATCAAATCTATTCTCGTGAAGATCGACTGGGACGCACTGGTAAAGGTTGCTAAGGAGCTAGGGAACAACGCCCTTCCGCCCTCTAAACCCAGTGTTGAAGACACAGACGATGGGGCCAATGAGCAATTGCTCCAGGATCTCCACACTCTCTTACTTGAAACTACAATTCAGGATGGCACAATGACTTGTCGCAACTGTGACCACATCTATTTTATCAAAAGCGGCATCCCCAATTTCCTGGTACCCCCTCACCTTTCATAGCTTCCCATAATCTTTATTTAATCGCCAGAGGTCGGATTTATATGCGAGATCGGGTTCAACAGTCCCTGAGCTCAGTGCTGAATGTTGCGAGACTTTGAGCTATCTGCCAGTTATCGAAAGAGCTCAAAGGTACAAGTAATTAACGAGGCCTTGTAATATAAGGGCGCGTTCTGAATACTCAGTCGGGGTGTTTTGATGGCAGTAAAAACGACTAGCTACACAAGTGGTTCCGTCCGGTCGCACAATTCCCATATATGTATATCTGCTCGTAGCTCGAGAAAGTTGGCTCTCTGAAACTTAGACTGATAGCGAAACTCAGCTTGGCAGCGCATGGTGAGGCTTGGGATCATTATTCCCCGGGTACCTCAAAGCGTATATTAGATTCTATAACCATGAGCGCAAAAGTAATAATCACTCCGCGTATGCAAAAATACTAGTCGTGATAGTCTGAGATGTGCATGCACTCTGGAAGCCGGGGCAGCACAGTTTACAAACCTGTACACCCATTCTTCAGTGGCCTTCCGTGGAAAGGAGGATTTATGCACACATCAACACTTGTTGATTCACCGGGAATACCTCAAGATGCTCACCTGCCAAGCCACAACCACAAAGCCCCAGGCACCTAAAGTTCGCATGAATTAACCCACAAAGACTTGATTCATATAGCGTCTTTTTAGTTTCGTGCAATTATCTCAAGGCATTGAAAGCCCAGTACAAACCCGAGGTGCAAGCGCATACTTGGGTACAGAGCCTGGGCCATTTGCCTGTCCATTAATTACGCTCAGCACGCTAAAACAGTACAGGAAACCAAACATCCAATGAAGTCTTTGTATCAACAATCATTGCAATTGCAGCCGCCACTACCAGATAAGATAGTGGCCTAATCTGCCACCCACCAGCATTACAGCCAAATCCCTTTATGCTGGCCAATTCCCCTCTCGGAATAGTTGGAACCAGGTTAGGGTGTATCCCAGGATCTGGTATATGTAGCTATGTGGAATACGTAATAGATTGTCTGGATTCCAAGTTCTCGGTTCTGTAGACTGTGTGTGATTACCCTAGTCCACCTTCTAACAGGAATACGCAGCGTAACCTCAAACAAGCTTGCATCCCACCCCTGCTTTTTTTTACCCTCAAACTAGTTTCAGAGTCTCAGGTCTAGACCCACATCGTAAGGGCTGGAACATATCGGATATCGACCCCCTAACCTCAAGTTGAGCTGTAAAAATACATAGACCCGCGTCGAGCCTTCCCCAATGCAAAAAGTAATGACGACCGAGGGATTCGAACCCTCGCCTCCGAAGAGATTAGAGCCTTAATCTAACGCCTTAGACCACTCGGCCAGATCGCCAACTCAAGACCTGTAAGGTGAGAACATACTTGTTCGGAATTTTTTGAAAAACGCAGGTTTTTTGCAATCTGCGCCATAGTAATGACAATTGTTGAAAAAAAAAAAATGCGCCATTTCTGTGCGGTTTTTGAGCTTTCTGAGGACCAGCCCAATGAGCTGGGCTCCCTGTTGGCGGCTCAAGGCGTAAAGCTTTGTTCAATGCCTATCCGCATGGGCAAAAAACGAGATGGCACGGTGGTCTATAAACTACCACTGGCACCAGAAAGCTCACCCGAAACGCGCAGATACGTGAATATCTTGTATGAGAGATTCCCCATTTTGCCATACCGCGAGAGAACCAAAGCCCAGGTGAGACGCTCCGTCCTGCTGCGCGAAGGTAAACGACAGGCTGCAGCAGCCTAACAACCTCCACACGGTGTCTGTCACTACATCGTCTAAATAAAAAAGGTGATTCTGGTCCAGCCAGCAGTTTGGATTGGAAGTATACGGAGACCTCGGGCCGAGTCGAAAACTGGCCTGCTAACAGTCAAGAGTTTCAAGTTCACATTGAGATGCTACTACCTGACAAAGGTGGGGAATGCCGCCCCGAGATTCACAAGTACCAATCCTAAACCACCGACATCGCGGTGTGTCCGCTCCCGATACGTTGGGAATTACAGAACGCAGCCTTCCACTGCACTTGGGTTTAGCTTAAGAGTTATACTAGATAGATAGCGCGCGCAGGAGCGCTTGAGTCCTTAGGACTTA